>JAHWFP010152151.1:0-13184 GCA_023313725.1 Lithobius niger | reverse complement strand
AACGAGTTCGAATGCACAAGTGGTCAGAAAGAAAGATGTAGTTCAAAGTCCGAACATCCTCAAGGCCTGAAGACGACATCTGAGGGATGTCGAAAATTTGCAGGACGAAGTAGCTGTCCTTGAAGTGAATTTAAGCGAACTTTTTGGTGTTCTTTTCATGATGATTTTAAGTTTTCACTGTATTGACGACTAGCGATATATTTCAAGTGCATTGTTACTGTAAACAACTGCTTATTTCCCCGTGTATTGTCATTTGTTACTGATTGTTCGTTATTGACAGCAGTGGCGATGGCTAAGCAGCTCAAGCTAAGGATTTTATGTCCCATAAATATACTGACAAATGTTGGAGAGTTGTAGAAGGAACGGAACAAGCAACTATATCTTTCCCCGCCTCCCCAAATGTGCCACTAATGTTTGAAATGATGGATTTAAATTTGCACCATTGCAAATCACCTGCAACGAATGATGTGAACGTGGACTAGGTTATGTTCTGATATCTTTAAGTGTCTTTGATTTTTCCCGAAAAAATGGTTTTCGATAGCAAAACTGCACCCTGCATGTCGACTAACGGTTTATGATCAGATAAGGGTTTATTAGGAAATAGATGCTTGTTTCCGTGCCCGCCATAACCACCCATCGTTTGTCAATATATGATTTATGGGACATCCTGTGTAGATGTTTTCGCTTTTTTTCTTCGTATTAATAAAACCGACCTTTGTACTAACCTAATAAATTACCAATGCTTCACAAACAAAGTTGCACGAATACTGGCTGGTTTTTGCAATTTATGCAATGCGCATTGAAATCAAGTGATAACACCTCTTAAAGATTTCAAGCACAAGGCTTGAAGACCTTCTGAAGTCAGCCAAAAAATAAAAATGATTATATAATTTAACACTGTGTTTTGTAAACGCGGTCTCGTATCAGACGCTCGTGGTGAGGACACCTTAACACCACCGAAGAAAAAACCTGAGGGCAGTATTCTTCCACACCAGAAGAACAATCGTCTTTATGGCGATTTCACTTTAAAACTGTAAATATTGTATATTATTCCTTTAGGCATAAAGCCAAAACACCTTCCAGCTTAGTTGTGTTTTAGATGTTGACAACACACGATATTTTTTATTTGTAACAGGTGACGACTTTGCTTATTCATGAAAAATGTCCGACGTTCAAACCTAACCTAACCTGCGGTATAGCCTTTTAAAAACTAGCTGGTACATTTAATCTTTTGATTTGTTCACTTTAGTGTTGGGCTGTGTACCGCGGTACCAAAAATGCAACGGTACCAAATACCGGTATTGTTTCGCAATGAAAAAAGGCGCTAAAATTATAACAATAGTTCATTTAGTTCTTTTGTTGTTGGGCTTCAAAGGGTTTCAAAGGTGGGTTGTTGGGCTCAAAACAGTGCAACAATCAGTTAAATGTTGACAATGGTAAAATTCTAGACAATGCACAAAAGTGGAGCCAAATTGGATACTTTGTTGCTACAACCGGCTTTTGTTTATCTTTACATTTCTACTTGGATAGCATGATTACTATAAATGTTAGAGAAGATGTTTTCTTTTTATCAAATATGTTGTAAACATGCATTAGCTTAAATCAGGGGGAAAAAATCTTTCATTAACACTATCAACAAAACACATGTTTCAATAAAAGTTTGCTATAATAATCCGGTGTTGGTATCAACTAGGGCTGGGATCGGTTACACGGTTAAACGGAAACCGTTCCACGTTCGGTTACACGGATTATAAAACCCATATCCGAAAAACGTTTGATGCGGGCACCATTCAAAACACGCGGTGAACGAGCCAAAAATAGCCGAGTGGCGTCATTTAGGCCTACTAATCTAACCACTAAAAATCAGTAAAAGTAGAAAACCGGGGTGGGTAGGGGGCAGCTTATTTACAAATAATCCGCGTGGGCTTGTTGTCCCATCGAAGCTGCTTACTTTCTTTGAAACAAACTGCTGATCGTCAGCGCGTACACGAGGCAGTTAAATACAAGCTGGCCAGCACCTACCCTCCCCGCGTCGTGAAGTGGACTCGTCTATACCTAGCGCGAGCGGCAGGGAAGCGGCGTCATAACACGTAAACGAATTGCGTTGCTACCCGAAAACGCAAACATGCTAATTTTTCTGGCTCATAATTTGAAATGAATGGAACATTAATAACAAAAACGTTGTGTTAAATTTTGTTTTGTTTTTGGCTTACGTTGTCGTAAATAGGCCTAAGCCATCGTGTAGAAATTTTAAAGCTACATAAAGTCAAAATTCTTGATAAAGTAAATACTTAAATTTATCAAGTTCAACTTTCTTCTAGTATAAATTCCAAAATGCAACATGTAGTCAATAATTGTGCTTGTCTTACCAAGGCCTAAATCATATTTTTTTTCAGCTTGTTTTTTAAATTTGGCTAAAAACGTAAAACGTTTTTCGTGTAACCGACCGAAAAAAAAACCGGTTAAACGGATAACTAAAAAACCGGAAAGTACCAGCCCTAGTATCAACAACACTAAAATACCACATACCGCCTCATTCATAAGTACCGGGATACTATGCTTGGTACTGGTACCGCCCAACACTAGATTAGGCTACTTAAAAAAAAATTCTGTTGGTTCCAGAGGTGCCGAAGGAGGTACCGTCAAATTTTAAGAACAGTTAAATACCGAGTACCGCGGTACCTAGGCTGGTACCGGTACCGGCACAAAAATTTCGGGCACCGCCCAATACTAGTGCACTTAATGCATTTTGGTAAACTTAACTTCTTGCCATGAACCCTACCGGAGCTCAAACTTTTATGTTTGTTTATTTTTACGGACCCAGTGTATGAATTTTTATGTCTATTTTTTTTAGCATCTCCATCCAAACTCCGACCGTAGCAAACCTCTAAAAACGAAAACAAACTAGCTTTCCTTCACTTTAATCATGCCTTGTATATAGCAATCCGTTTCCCAAAGTCGAATATTTATTCTGAGCAATACTCTTCGTCCACCCCCCCCCCCCTCCTTCAATAGTTGCGATGCATAACATCGTAGTTTATTTTTATAGGCCTAAATTCACGTTGTTTATGAGGTTTAAACTCAATGCACTTCCATGCCAGGCCTCTAATTGTTTACAAAGCCTTTAAAAATCCTTTGTTGACTCAGCTCCTGAGTTGACTAAGCGTGAGTCCGAGTTGTGAATTTTAGCGAACTTGGTAGTGTTATTTTATAACGGATCGATCTTTTCACAGTATGAATTGCAGCGATGTTTTTCGACTCAGCTCCTTCAACGCCATAGCCGTAAACACACGGAGTCAACTCCCCACGCATTGAGAGCAGCCTCGCTACCCTGCCCGTCCGCGCTGTCATGGCCGACTTCCGGTAGCGACAGCTCGGCCGGTTTGGGTCAGTCTCTCCTCCTCCAAGTGTCCACCTCTTCCCCACTCACCCCCTCCGTCGCTCTCCTACAGGTCCGCGCTAACCCTCTACCTGCCTGCCAAGCAGAAGGCATAAAAACCCAGACGCAGTAGAGTTTCGTTAGCACAGCTCAGGATTCTCAAAGTTAGAGGTCGCTATGCCGGTCGGGAGTGGAGATGCCGCGGTCCGATTGTTGCCATGCCGGGCAAAGGTAGTGGTTCGTATATGACTTAGCTTAACTTTAAAAGTTTATTTTTTGGACTTACACGTCAAAATTTATAGTATAATTTTAAACTTAACCTTGTACAACCCTTCCCAATGTCGGTCGCCACTCGCCATTTGGCGAGTGGAAATCAACAGTTGGCGACTTGGAATTTAGCCTTACTCGCCATATCGGCGACTAGCTACATAGCATGCCACTAAAAAAGAGTTATCTCTGGAACCGTATAAGTTATAGACGAACGGTTTGCAGCGTTATGCTCAGATTTATAAGGGCTATACAACTGGATTTTCTGCATTAATACTGGAGTTTAAGACAATTGCACAATTTTGTTAATACATAAATTAGAGAAACCTTTTATCATACAAGACGTATTTGGTATGTGGCAAGTAAAAATTGAGAAATGGCGAGTGCTTTGTAACGTCTACTGGCCAAGTGGCGACTGCTACTGGATTGACATTCGGAAGGGTTGACCTTGTAGCTTTGAAGGTAATTTTATGGTGCGTCAAGCCAAACGGCATTTCGGACGTTGGCGGCCGTAATTTAAGGGTTCACGGTCCCTTACTAAAAACCAGCGTTATTTTCACAAGTTTCATTAATGCAACTTTAATGTAAACAAAGGCCGTCGGGTCAGTTAGATTTGCAGAAGCGTAGTACTTCATGGAGTGTACATCCCTTTTCTAACGTGATATTCTGATGGGTTCGGTTTGATTAACTGGGTGTTCCCTTTTGAAAAATAACTGTAGGTAGGTCTACTATTACTACACAGCCGAGACTGTTCGTAATTTAGAGGGCTCTTTTGCGAAATCCCCGTTGCCTAAAAAGATCACTGTTTCTATTTGAAATTGTTTTTGTTTGAACTAAAACCAAGTTCAGCAGTGCGAATTTAATGTAAAATTCTTGAATTGTTTTTAACCTAAAAACCAAGTTGTATATTTACCAAATGTAAAGTGCGGTCATTTTAACACGTTTGTTTAAAATAAAACCAGGAGTTTTAAACGTCCATCGGTTTATTCGTTCGTTGTTCGCTAGAAGTTAGTATTTACGATAATTCTCGTCGAATTTAACTTAGCTAGCCTAATTCCCACCACCTTGGTGGCAGCGTTACCGCTTTTTATTACTAGTTAGCCTACATTATTAGGACAAAAGTAGCTCCATTCTCTACACCGGGACTGTAGCAGTTGTGCTTGTTTTAACCAAAAAGTACCAAGAGTGATAATAAGAAAGATCCAGTTACACCAGGCGACCGGCGATGTTACAAGCACCTACCCCGTCGTAGCATCCGCCGTTACAGTTTATAAATTTATCAGCACGTTGTTATCAACACGTGGTTTCGCTTGTTCTCCCGTCATATTTTATCGAAAGAGTCAGTCGTGACGTTTCCCACCACGCTGCCAGCCAATCAGAGTACGTTGTAAGCTGGGCCACACGCCCAGACCCGTATACACGACCCGTGATGGAGTTGGCCAGCGTTAGCGCAGCTAGCACACCACCGTCTACATGGACCGTGCTTGGGTAGCCTAGTACACCTTTAGCACGGGCCATGTAACCAGCCTAATTGATAAAGAGGGGGGGGGGGCTTTAGTGAGGGCGGACAAGAAACAGGGATTTTTAAAAACGATTTTGGTGAATGCTCTGCTTCAGGCTGAAGGAATTTTTTGTTAGTTTGGCATTTTTTTAAAGATGGCTTCGTTAATCTCGCTACTCCACGGGAATCTCGTTGATCCATTCGATAAATTGTTGAGTGGAAAAAGACTAATCACCAGAACATGGACTTCACTAGCCACCTGTCGAGTGGCGACCATTAATCTCCAGGTTTAGTAACAGATCCCAAATTTTTTGGGCAAATTTAACTTAAAAACATTGTAAGGTAGTCAGGACAGTGCATCATGGATTCTCTGAATTAAAGTTTAATATTTTTTCTAAGTTTAAAAAAAAAAATTCGAAAAATAGGACCCTCTTTTTTGGAATCAGAATTGAATTTTGTTTCCAGAAAAGTGATCCCTATTTGCACTTTTTTTTTAAACTTAGAAATGTCAGGTGGTGTGTTTTTATGGGCCACCCTGCATACACCCTACCATTAGCATAAAGGAGAATCCGATAGGCTGCTGGGAAGTGCATAGTGCATGGATGCCTGCTTATTGTCAGTGATTGAAATCATGGTCTTCCAGATACTACGGAAGGCCCACCATTATTACTTTACTCAATGCTAATATAAGGCATGATAGGTTTACCGCGATGTTGGCACAACATAGCACAAGTATTCGACCCTCTCACTGATTAGTGTAACTCTAAATACGAAGAGAGCATTTATTCACGTTAGAAATAAAAAAAATAGCTAAATACAGTACTTGATTTTAAAATTCAATTTGGTTGACTAATGTTGTCAGGTTGTTTGAACTGGCGTTTAGTGTTAGATAGGATTAGAGTGGTGCCGACTAGTGCACATCTGGGTTGCTGCTCCAACACTAGCCTACCATTCGTAATGCGGTGTTAGACGTTAAGTTCTGAGCTTGAATGCTGTTAAAGGTTATTTATTTTGTATTAAGGTGGTAAATTCAATTTTTTGAAGAATAGTGCAATCTTCGGCTTACAGTCGTAACAGGGGCTTCCCGCGTAGTGAAACAGGTTAGTCCACGATTGTTAAAAGCTAGCGCCCTCGCTAAAAACGAGAAACATTGCAACTAAAATAAGTCAACTCTTCCCTCACAAAATATTCAGGAGGCCTTTTGACGGCCATGTTGGAATGGACTAAAACTGACACTGTGAATGAACGCCTTTTAACGGCGTTTAATACAAATTTACTGTCGCTTCGTTCAAAGGCTTAATTTTAATTTTATTTTCTTCGAGTTTCTTCATATGAGGTTGTTGTAATGCGTATGTGGCGCTACAACTATTTAAAGAGATATATAAACGTCAAGTTGCAGCGAACCTACCTCCTCAGAGATTGTAAATAGGAAAACGGCGCATAAGAAATTACAATGCATTGCAACCGCTATACCGAATAGTAGAAGCGATGACGCATGCGGAAAAGTCTAAGAGTTAAACAGATGTATGCATAATTCCATATCCTCCTGGTTACGTATCGAGAGGCAGGCAGACAGACGGGCGCTTATTTTTTGCTAGGATCATCATCATTGATCACTAGGTGGAAACTTACCACTGACTGCAGTTAAGGTTTTGAATGACACATAAACGGTACATGTAGCTACGGTATTGGATACTTCAATAACGTGTAGCATTTACGGTACAAAAATTAAGTGTCAAAATACTTACTTTGCTACGTACAACCAGTACGCGAATAAAATAGTTACTCCGATGTTTACTCACACCATCTCAAAGAGTCATCCAGCTGGTCGGGTAGCTTGATGGAGCTTAAGCGACAAGGCCAATAGTACCAGCTATGTCACTCACATCCTCTCCGCTCGAGCAAAAGCGAAATCATCGAGTTCCGGACAGCCAAATGAGAGCTACGGTTATTGTCTTATAGATGGATCAATTTATACATGTATGTATAATGCGATTAGGGGCACCACGCCAAATAACTTTTTTTTATACTAACTGACGCTACCACAGCTTACGTGACCCCTGCCGTCTCAAGTGAGCTGTGACGCTACTCTTTATCCTAACAAAATTTCGCATTATAAAACCTGCGGAAAATGCATGGCCGTAAGAAGGGTATGGCGTGCAAGGCACCCGCCCAGGGCGCCACCTTCCTGGGGGCGCCGCGTCGAATTCCTGCCAACCTTGTATAATCGTGGAAGTAACACAAATACATTTTTCAACGGATGGCATTGCTCACAATTTCACAATGCCGTAAGGAGAGACTTGCTTGGACTGCCGACTTAGTTTAGGGCTCGCTTCGCAATTTTACGCATGTTTGTTGGCCGATTATTAGTTTTTTTTCTTTAAAGATCAGAAAACCGAAAACTGAAATAAAGGAAAAGCTTATAGAGAGGCACTTCACTACATTTGCTTCTTGCTTCTTTAAGGGGATACTTGCACCCGAAAATTTAAATTTGGGTTGAATTAGTTATTTTGAAGCGTTTATTTCCAGTTTGTTAGAGCGAAATAGCTTACTGTCATCTCTTTATTACCTTAATTTAGGCTTTTTGTTCTGTTGACAATCCAAAATAGTCATGAAACCGCGTTTTTTCGATAAAAAACTGCTTGGGTGTTTTTTTCTTTTATCCGTTAAGGTTCAACCACTTCGATTGGTCTCTTATAATAATAATAATAACAACAATTTAACCACACATGAATGAGGTGGTAGGGCAATTGGAAGGGGGTGACCCACTAACACCAACCCTAGATAAGATTAAGAGAAGTAAAACAACAGGTAAATTGAGCGAATGTCTGGTTAAGAGGACTGGCAACCCAGGTTTATGCAGAAACATATTCTGGTCTTTTCAAAAACTTTGTTAGCGATATCGAATTTAGTGCTCTTCGAAAAATTGCGACGTTTTTGCTACAAATAGTCCCTTCTGTGAGAGAGTTCCAGGCAGGAACCACCCTCACAGAGAAATAGGCACGTCTACATTCTGTTTTAACAAGAGGGAGAGCCAACTTATTTACTAGGAGCATATCCTAGGAGTAGTTAGGTTTTGGCTATGAAAGCCTCAGTACGATATTCGTGATTTTTTTTTCTTGAAATGTGCAGTGGTGGGGCGACGCTCAGTTGGTTCGCCTTGGGTGCCAATGGGGCTGGCTACGGCCCTGAGAAAATGTATATTAACTTCTTAAATTTTTTTTTTCAAAAGACGTAAAATGCTGGTCACGGGTCAGTGGGTGAAACCATGGAGGAATGATGAGAAGGAGGGTAAGCTGCTACTCCGCGCCGCTTAAGGCGGTTTTCTCGAGGTTCTCTAGCTGTTAGCAGGATGAACTACAAACAGCTCAGTCAAACGTATGCTAAAATGCTTGGAAATCCGTCAGCAGAAAAGGGTGTAAACTGTGAAAAAGTGTCCAGGAAACAAATGTTTCGTTTTAAATGGTATCTTTAGGCCACAAACACGTTTCCATAAATAAATTAAATTCTGTCTCCTTGAAATAAATAAATAGGTTTGGGCAGGAGCGCATTATATACACGTCCTCTTATATTTATGCTACCCCTGGTTACCCAAACCTTTACGTCCCTGAAGTAACAACCGCCTAAATTTTAATTTCGTCAGTGGTTATCGTCAAGAATAAACCTCCGTAAATTCTTGATACCATTCGTTTACTGCAGTAAAAATTAAATTATTTCAACAAATGATTCACAAAATTAATACAGTTGTGGTTTTTATTTTTTGCCCATAATTTTAAATTCTGTTATTCTGACAACATTTTACAGTCTTTAAAGCAAGGTCGAGTGGAACGATAGTATTAGGAAAGGTTGGTCATTCCCGAGCTCATTATCTTTTTTCCCGCCAAATGACGTCACTGGAGCTTCTGGTTTTATGCGTACTTTTGTGCGCATGTGCGTGGGCGTTTTACGAATTCATTGAGTTGCGTTGCGCAATTTGTCTACCTATGATGCTAAACGGTATTGTTTTTGTGGGGCCCTTAAGATATTTACGTCGTTTCTCAAACGGTGGATTAAGAAACAAGTGTTTCCCAGCAGGCTTTAGCCAACAACATTATTACAGGTTCTGAACTTTGGTTTAACACTTTTGCACGTCAATTTGACACTTTTGTACTTCAATCTAACGTTAGTGGCTTTCAAATTAACACTCTTGTCTTTCGATTTAACACTTTTGCACTTGAAATTAAAGCATTGTAATAATAATTAACTTGTTTTATTCGCTGTAAAGAATGTGAAAGTACACGAAATACGCTTACATAGAAATTTTTACAGCATAAAAAAAATGCAGCTATAATGAAATTTCGCTGCAACGCTCACAGGGGCCAGTCACGTTGTCCGCGAGCGCTAGCGAGCAAGCGAGCGGAGTGAGCAAAGCGAACGAGCGAGCGCGCTCCACACAACTCGTTCGCTTTGCTCACTCCGCTCGCGAACAACGTGACTGGCCCCTGTGGCAACGCTCCCCAAACTCTACTAAATATTCTATGGCGCTTTAAATAAATGACGATTACAGTAATAGCGCGTTTGAAGCGAAAACGAAATGAAATGACGATTGCTTTGGAGTTACTAGCTGGTTTATGCCAAGGCCAAGAGAGTGAGTGATGATTCACAAGGTATTATGGCCAGTAGTGGGGGTTTGTATGTTTGAAATCTTGACAGCACTATTACTTAAGTTGACGTACTACGTACTACGGCAGCTACAGAGCAAGTAGTACTAAACAATGAGCCTGCTAGGGAAGGCACGGACCGACGACGACGAGTCGCAAGGGGCAGCTACTCAAAAACATCAAATGAATCAAAATCATTGTTGAGCTTGTTGCTGATGAAACAATTCACAAAGAGGAACTGTACATAACATTTGGAAAAAAGTAAATAATACGAAAATATCACTAATATTTTTTTTTTAATCACTGCACTGCATTGAAAGGAGAACCAAGTAAGAAAGAAAAAAGAAAAAAAGGAGGCCTGAAGTCAATATTTACACGAGCATAACCTAGACAGATAATAAATTACGTGGAAGCATACAATGAGAAGTGCCTCGTACACGTACAAGTTTGAGGGCACAAGCCGCCACTGCCTGCCTTAGACGCACACCTCCCAGTGTTATGGTAAGCGGCAGCGTCTGCTTGTGAGCGCGCGAATACAGTGGTTGGTTGTAAGAAGCCAGCGACTGCAGGTGCACAAAGGTTTTAGAAGATTTGTTATGAATATGTGCACTAAAGACGTTAGAATACCCAACTGTGAGCCGTTTGTCCTGTGGAGTGAAAGCCTCTCACACAAGCCTACGCTGCATAAACCACAGGGGCTAAGCACACGAATCGCGTACATGCCGAAACACTCACGCCACCTCGCTCGCTTGCTCGCTCGCTGCGCTCGGGCGGTGGCGTGAGTGTTCCGGCATGTACGCGATTCGTGTGCCTAGCCCCTGTGGCATAAACCAGCTAGTCTCCAAAACAGTCGTCATTCGCATTCGTTTTCGCTTTAAACGCAGCTCTTAATCGTCATTTATTTACAACGCCATACGATATTTCGTAGAGTTTCGTGAGCGTTGCAGCGAAATGAGTATATTTTGTATAATTTCACATTCTTTACAGCGAATAAAAAAAAGCTAAAATCCCTAAAATCCCTTAGCTAAAATCTTTACCTTATCCTTTGATCAAGGACTACTTCCCGAACAGTGGAAAACGGCTATTGTTATACCAGTCTTTAAGAAAGGTTCACCATCAAACCCAGAAAACTACAGACCTATCGCACTTACATGCGTGGTGTGTAAGATTATGGAAGCTATTATTAGAGATACTTTAATGCCTTACTTAACAGAGACATCTATTATAAAACCAGACCAATTTGGGTTTCTAGCAGGCCGACCAGCTACACACCAGCTCCTAAGTATGCTTGATCGATGGACTGATGCACTGGATATAGGTGCTAAGAGTAATGTAATATATTTCGATTTCAAGAAAGCTTTTGAATCGGTTGTCCACCGCAAGCTTTTCGCTAAACTGTACGGATGTGGCATTGCTGGTCCTCTTTTAAATTGGTTGTCCCCCTTTCTAAGTAATCGATCTCAGCAGGTTAAAATCGAACATACAGTATCAAAAGGGGTATATGTGCCGAGCGGAGTCCCACAGGACTCGGTTCTGGGCCCTTTACTTTTCCTAATCTATGTGAATGATCTGTGTGTGACCACTTCGTCATCGTATGGTGCGAAATTCGCAGATGACTTTAAAATCGGAACGGAGATTTTCTCACCTGGTCCCTCGTCCCCACTTCAGGAGGAAGTTTCTAATGTTACCTGCTGGTCTGCAATATGGCAGTTGCCACTTTCTGTCTCAAAATGCCAATCAATTAGATACGGAAGTGGGAACTCTGATTTTAATTACCTTTTAAATGGTGGTGCTCTTCCCTTCGTCGATGAAATTCGAGATCGGGTATATGGTTTACCCGAGACCTTAAGTCTTCCCTGCACTGTTCCAAGGTTTCAACTGCGGCCTTTCGACGGCTTGCCATGATCAATAGGTGTTTCACCTCAGGAAATTTCCACACTAAGACTTGGGCATACAAGGTCTTTGTCCGCCCGCTCCTGGAATACGCTACGCCTGTTTGGTCGCCGTACCTCTCCAGAGACATCGATTTGATTGAGTCTGTGCTGAGAAGGTTTACTAAGAGCCTTCCTGGGCTACGCAAGGTAAATCACATCGAACGCCTGACTCGAGCAGGACTAGAGCTCCTTGAACTTAGGCGCTTACGCTACGATTTAATTCTAACATAGAAGATCTTGCGAAATCTGACCACAGTTGATCTTCCTTTTTTCGATTTGGCCCCTTGTTTACATTTTACGCGTGGACATCCCTGGAAGTTGGCAGTAGGTAGTGCGCGACTTGACTGCAGACAAAATTTTTTTTCAGTTTGCATTGTTCCAATCTGGAATGCACTGCGTGCTAGTACGGTATGTAATGACTCTGAAGCGGGCTTCAGGCGCGAATTGCTAACTGAGAACCTTGATCGTTTCCTTAAAAGACTGATGTAACTTCTCGCTACTTAATGATTGGTATGGTTTAACCGGCTCACAACCCTTCTGTGCTGACCGCTTTGGCGGTGGTGAATTTTTATTATTGTTTTTTATACATCAGGATTGACAATTGGCTTCGCCAAGCTTTGCGATGCATTATTTTATTATAATATATTAAGAAATATTGACAATGATACCTATCGGCATTTCCCTTCACTTGTCCCTCACGTTTGGCGATGCCATCGGGGACCATTGAGTTCCTGGTAGGTCTAACCTTGGTGGTAAGGCATTTGTGACCCCAAACCTAATTCCATCAACCCTTCCTTTAAAGCCGAGCCATTGTCTTCATTTAAACTTTTTAACTTTTGTAATTCATAATTCTTAGTTTTATGTTGAATAGCAGTTAGCAAATCTCAGGTCCTTGCCATGCCGATTGCATCTGCAACATATTTTTTATTTTTATTAATAAGTGTTTTTAAGATTGTACATTTGACTAAGGATGTTTTAACCTGCATTTTTATTTCTTTTTCCATCTTTTTATTGTTCCTTTTATTCATGTGAGCTGCTTCTTAATTTCGGACTGGGTATAAGAGGAGGATGTGTGCCCTTCTCAGTCCCATACAGTTTCTTTGCTGTATAAATGAATTATTTATTATATTATTATTCATTTCAAGTGCAAAAGTGTTAAATTCAAGTGCAAGTGTGTTAAATCGAAAGACAAGAGTGTTAATTTGAAAGCCACTAACGTTAAATTGAAGTACAAAAGTGTTAAATCCAAGTACAAAAGTGTCAAATTGACGTGCAAAAGCGTTAAACCAAAGTTCAAAACCTGTAATACGGATAATTCAAATTCCAGCCGAACTTCCAACAGGTGACCTCAACAATCACGGCTTTTATTTTTTTTTCTGTATTACTGCCACATCTATCACAAAAGTCCTCTCATCGTCGTGGGACAGTTTGGTATTCGTGCTGAGTTCGTGCTCCCTAAAATC
>JAHWFP010152146.1:0-25393 GCA_023313725.1 Lithobius niger | reverse complement strand
AGCTTGGCTAGATAACATCTGCCAACATTGGAACAATGTCGTCCTCACATTGGCTATAATGGCAAATTTCAAATATTCGATACATTGGTTGTTACATTCCACCAATATTAGATTTGGATCGGTAAACTTAATTGATTTATCCAATAAGGTCCCTATATTGGCCAAATGTTGTATTTTTTACGTTTTATTTACGTCAGCTGCCAGTATTGGGCCAATACTAGTTTTTAATTGGAATAATTGGATAATATTTCCAACATGTACCCAATATTGGTCCAATGTTGTGTTCACTGCACGTAAATTATTTTTTTGTTCGCCAATATTGCTTCCGATGTTGGCCCAATATCGGGAATATTGCCAACATTTGCCCAAGGTGCACCAATAACACTTTCAAATATTATTTTTTAGCTTGGCTAGATAACTTCTGCCAACATTGGAACAATGTCGTCCTCACATTGGTTATAATGGCAAATTTCAGTATATTCGATACATTGGTTGTTAACATTACACCAATATTAGATTTGGATCGGTAAACTTAACTGATTTATCCAGTATGGTCCCTATATTGGCCAAATGTTGTATTTTTTTACGTTTTATTTACGTCGGCTGCCAATATTGGGCCAATACTAGTTTTTAATTGCAATAATTGGTTGTTATTTCCAACATTTACCCGATATTAGACCAATGTTGTGTTCACTACTCATAAATCGTTTGTTGTTTGCCAATATGGTCCGATGTTGGCACATTATCGGGAATATTGCCTACATTTGCCCAAGGTGCACCATTAACACTCTCAAATATTATTTTTTTAGCTTGGCTATATAACGTCTGCCAACATTGGAACAATATCGTCCTCACATTGGCTAAATTGGCAAATTCCAACATATTCGATACATTGGTTGTTAACATTGCACCAATATTAGATTTAGACCGGTAAACTTAATTGATATACCCAATATGGTCCCTATATTGGCCAAATATTGTGTTTTTCTATGTTTTATACACGCTGGCTGCCAACATTGGGCCAATAGCAGTTTTTAATTGGAATAATTGGATATTATTTCCAAGATGTACCCGATATTGGACCAATGTTCATTGAACGTAAATTGTTTGTTGTTTGCCGATATTCATCCGATATTGCTCAATACTGGGAATATTGCCATCATTAGCCCAAGGTGCGCCAATAAAGAATTGGTTAAGGAACTCTTGCTGGAACGTAAGCAGGAATATATGGAGGGCTTAGGTGTTACCTTTACAAAGAACCCAAAGCGTTTTTGGGCTTTTGTCAAGAATGCAAATAGACAGGAATGTGGCATCCCACCTATACTTTCTGAAGATGGCACACTTGTCACTGGAGACTCTGATAGGGCGAATGATTTTAACGGTTTCTTTGAATCTGTTTTTACTAGGCCCGATGCTGATGACCGGCTGCCGTTGTTCACGTCAAGAAGTAATGATGTAATGCCGGATTTCGAAATTGCGTATGCTGACGTGTTAAACCTCATTTCTACCCTCAAGGAGGGCAAGGCACCTGGTCCAGATGGCATTGTCAGTCGGATGCTTAAGGGGACACAGGCAGTAAGTGCGCGGCATTTATTGCATATCTTTAGGCAGAGTTTGGGAGAGAGTGTTGTGCCGGAGGACTGTAGGATCGCTGCAGTGGTACCACTGCACAAGGGTGGAAAGAAGAATGTTGTGGGAAATTACCGTCCATTTTCACTAACATCGATATGCTGCAAAATGTTGGAGCATATTTTTGTCAGCAACCTTGTAGCGCACTTGGAAATCAACGGTCTACTCTCGCAGCGACAGTTCGGCTTCCGTAAGGGATCTGATGCGAGCTGATGCTTCTGGACATGATACATAATATTGCTAGTGTACTAGATGAAGGAGCTACCGTTGACCTTGCGGCATTGGACATAGCTAAAGTTTTTGACTCCGTGCCTCACGATTTGCTTCTTATGAAGCTTCAAGGCTATGGTGCATCAGATGGTGTTGTGAACTGGTATCGTGCCTTCCTCCAAGACAGAAGACAGTTTGTTGTTGTAAATAGAAAAAGGTCAACTGAGGCTCCAGTCTTGTCTGGCGTGCCACAGGGATCCGTTAGTGGTCCTATTCTGTTTTTGATTTACATAAATGACCTGATTGAATCCATTCAGTCTGACAAAGCAGTGTTTGCAGATGATTCCACAGTATTCAGACGCATTACGGAGGCGGCCGACAGAAGACAGCTGCAATTTGATTTGAATCGAATTGAAGAGTGGTGTAAAAAATGGAGAATGAATCTCAATCATACCAAGATCAAAGTCTTAGCGGTGTCTAGAAAAAAGACTTGTCATTCCCGAGTATAAAATCGGAAAGGATGCTTTGCAGGTGGTTGATAGACTATCTATTCTGGGAGTTCAAATTAACAATAGGCTAAACTGGAACGACCACGTCTCAAGCCTGTGCACAAAGGCCAACTCTGAAGTTCGCTTCATAAGCCGTGTTTTGGCTGGTACAACGACGCGCACCAGAGAGCTGGTTTTCAATGCTTTAGTTCGGTCAAAACTGAATTATTGCAGTGCGGTGTGGGACCCTGAAACTAGATTTTTGGTGGACATGCTTGAGAAAGTGCAACGTCGTGGTGCACGGATGGTATTCGGCAGATTCGATTCTGACACATGTGTCTCTGGTTTGCTGAACACTCTGGAATGGCAGCTGCTTGAGGTGCAAAGAAAGGGACCGTCGACTAGGACTGTTCTACAGGATATATAACGGGGATACTCTTTTAAACCCAGACGACTACATAAAAATTCCTAGCTATTTTGAGCGACATGACCACCCGAAGAAGGCTAACAGGGTGCAGTGTAATACAAATGTACTTGCAGATTCTTTCTTTCCAAAAACTGTTAGAAACTGGAACGAGTTGACTACTGAAACTGTGAATGCGACAAGTTTTATAGCATTCAAAAAGTATTTAAATTTACAACATGATTGTATACAGTGTCAACATTCTTGCAGTTAGTTTGTTTTAATGTTTTTTGGGGGCAATTCTTTGCCCTTTTCTGTGGATGTCGTATTAATGGCTTTAGGCGCTATGACTAACTTTAATAAATAAATAAATAAATAACACTCAAAGATTATGTTTTAGCTTGGCTAGATAAGGTCTGCCAACATTGGAACAATTTCGTCCTCACATTGGCTGCATTGGCAAATTTCAATATTGTTGTTAACATTGCACCAATATTAGATTTGATCGGTAAACTTAATTGATTTATCCAATATGGTCCCTATATTGGCCAAATGTTGTGTATTTTTACGTTTTATTTGCATTGGCTGCCAATATTGGGTCAATAGTAGTTTTTATTTGAAATAATTTGGTATTATTTCCAACATGTACCCAATATTGGACCAATGTTGCCCAATACTGGGAATATTGCCAACATTTGCCCAAGGTGCACCAACAACACTCAAATATTATTTTTTAGCTTGGCTAGATAACGTCTGCCAACATTGGAAAAATGTCGTCCTCACATTGGTTATAATGGCAATTCCAACATATTCGATGCATTGGTTGTTAACATCGCACCAATATTTGATTTAGATCGGTAAACTTAATTGATGTATCCAATATGGTCCCTATATTGGCAAAATATTGTATTTTTTATGTTTTATTTACTTCAGCCACCAATATTGGGCCAATACTAGTTTTTGATTTGCGTTATTGGGTATTATTTCCAACATGTACGCAATATTTTACGAATGTTCTAGTTACTGCACGTAAATTATTTGTTGTTCGCCAATATTACTCCGATGTTGGCCCAATATCGGGAATATTGCTAACATTTGCCCAAGGTGCACCAAAAACACTCTCAAATATTATTTTTTAGCTTGGCTAGATAACGTGTGCCAACATTGGAACAATGTCGTCTTCACATTGGCTAAATTGCCAAATTCCAACATATTCGATGCATTGGTTGTTAACATTGCACCAATATTAGATTTAGTTCGGTAAACTTGATTGATGTTTCCAATATGGTCCCTATATTGGCCAAATGTTGTATTTTTTTACGTTTTATTTACGTCGGCTGCCAATATTGGGCCAATACTAGTTTTTAATTGGAATAATTGGGTATTATTTCCAATATGTACCCGATATTGGACCAATGTTGTGTTCACGGCACGTAAATTATTTGTTGTTCGCCAATATTGGTCCAATGTTGGCCCAATATCGGGAATATTGCCAATTTCTGGCCAGCGTAACCATCATTGTCCGAATAGCCCAATATATTTGGCTACCTGGGTTGCTCTCAATAATAAGTTTAAATGTTGGAAAACGACAAAAAGAAGAACAACGAGACAGCCCTCAATCACCAAACGTTAATATCGAGAAACATTCAAAGAAAGAGGAACCACGTGACACACCACGATCACCAGACAATAGCAATGATGATGACATCTAAGTCATATAACCGCCGGCTGAAAAAGAAGCTGATTCGAATCCAAGTCATATAACTGCCAGCTGAAAAAGAAGCTTTCTACAAATTTGGACATTTTTTCAAATATAATAAATTTTTATCCCATCCTTACATCCCATTCCCTGTTACGTTGACATTCCATCTCCCAAATAAATTGTCAACCAAAAAATAAAAAAAATAAAAAATCAGTGAACTCCCACTGTGGGTCCTTTATTCTTTACCCATTTTTCTTCCTTCCCCGCATTGATAATGCGGACTAGCGATGGGCTGAGGTTCAACCTCACGTGAGTGAAAATGTAAAAAATCTCATCCAGTTAAGCAATTTAAAAAAAAGTTTATCACTCTTTTGACTTTAAGAACTAAACGTGTAAATGGGCTAATATTGAGGTCGGCATGGATAGCAACTGACGCCAGTGTGTCTGGTTTTTCATTGCTAGGGAACGGGAGGCAGTGCTTAAATTGTGTTGATATTACACATGCGTATTACTTTTTTTAATGGATGACAACAAGTTAGTCTGATAAACGCTTAAGATAAAACTTTTACGAATTAACCGCGTTTACAGAATGTTTATTTCTTGTTTGGGTTGAGAAATACACCTCTTCAGACTTTGGTAGGCGTGTTTAGCTTCTGACCTTCCATTGCTAGGCGACCCTGTGGTGTTTGTTTGCTGCTGTTTGCGATAGTTTCCTTTCCAGATACACGATGGCGCCACTGGTTCTATAGCAAACCCCGTTATAAGGAAGTGAATAAATTTTTGAAGTACAAAGCACAAGAAATATTAATTAAGTTTAAGAGAAAAAAGAGCCTGTAGTAGGCTTAGTTCCAATTTGTTTGGGTTTGGTTGCTTATTGCAACTTCTTTTAGGAATACGTGTTAACAAATTTAACATCTAAAATTTAAAATTGCGACATTTAATTCTGAATGTGTCCACGTCTCTTCATTTCTTAGCTGTTCTTGAATCCATTTCTGCTGGTGTTCACACTAAAATTACAGAACATAATTAAACAGATTTCTTACAAAACCGCTTGTGATATAAACATTACTTTTTTTTGGTGACCTTGACCTTCGACCCCGCATACGTGATCGGAATACGTAAGTTGGTGCCGGTGCCGTAGCTCACTGCGACTTTTTTTGTAACTACTGACGTTGGCACTGTTCTGAAAGATTCCAATACCTATCCCTGTATATTTCTGACAAAATCAACGGCTCATAGTGCATTTCATCCGACATAAAATTCCTCTTGAAATTCAAGAGGCAGTTATTGAAAGCATTGCGGACAAGATCAATCCCTCCTAAATCCAAACTAAACTTACCTCGAGTTTGGTATCTTTGGTCAAATCAGTCTTATTCTTCAAATCTTGAAACATATAGGACAAGGCTCAATCAATTCTGGTATTCTCTATTATAGGCACGACTAAAGATCTGACATTATTTACCACTAGGTTGAAATTTGCGGGGGTTTGAGAAAATATTCCTTTCTTCTACCAAGGTTTCAGTTCGAGGAAGGCCAGTCTTTTTTTAAGACTCCAAGTTCCCCTCCACGTTGATTTATAACACCACTGCACTTATGCTGTTTATACTCAAGAGCATCTCAGTAAGTAAACCGCACAATTTCAGGTTACGTTACATTTTCCTTCGTGATGCCTTTCGTGCCTCCGTTTATATCGCTTACTCTCAAACGTCTTCTCACAGTATTGGCACATGAAAATCTCTTTCTCAAATATAGGAATACGATCTTTCTTATTCATTGTTGGTTCTTTACTTTTTAACTTCCCTCGGCAGCTCGTTGTTCATTGGAATAACAATCCTAGTATGAATCTTAGCTCTCTCCAAATCAAGGACACATCTCCAACAAATTTCGCAGTAATATGCTCCAAACTTTATTTTTTTCTGGCATATTTTCCCATCGCATCGGTCGTCGTGCGCCAAAACTTCATCAAAAGAAGAAATGAGTCCTCCACAATCGAGACAAGAAACGGTTACCACGGAAAGCTTCATGAACTTTCACAACGTGAGAACTCTCTCGTGCACCGAAGCATGAAAATAAAGAATTAGCAACATAAGTGGGTTCCCATATTTGGGGGGGGCATGCAAATGATATATGCATGGGCTGTCATATTGTGAGAACTCTTGAGTGCACCGAAGCGTGAAAATGATGAAAAGTGCGATAAACGAGGTTATGATAATATTGCTTTTTTCCACACCATCCAGAAGGCACAGCATACGAAACGTTTTTTTAACATTGTTTCCGCAGTAGGTGTAACCCACATGACTCGGAGTTCATCATAATAAGGTCTCATGAGCTCGTCTTTTATTAGCAGCTTTTTTCTATAGTTTAGCTACTCTTTATTCTTGTGGTTCTCCAGCTTGAGCTTTTCTTTTACTAGCAGCTTTTTTCTCTAGTCTAGCCACTAATTGTTCCTTCGTTTCTTGAGCTTGATCTTTTATTTTACTAGTGACCATTTTCTCTGGTCTGTCTACTCTTTGCTCCTTCGTTTCTCGAGTTTGAGCTTTTGTTTTACTAGTGGCCTTTTCTTTAACCTAGCTTCTCTCCGTGTCTCCGTTTCTAGTGCACGACCTTCTTTCTTACTGACAGCGTCTTTCTTTCGGATCGCCTTTTTCCAAGCCGCAAAATCCTCCAACTCTCTCCACCGGTTTTCGAATACTACGACCCTGCAGACTGCCTACTTGTTCTTCTCAGCTGTTTTCGCTTTGGTCAGTTTTTGCACTTTGTACTCTTCGAACAGGAGGCACAATTTTTCCTCCCCCTCCTTGTCACTTATCTTGTCCATGCCCGAGTCGAAATTGTCCACGTATTCATCCCAAGCATTCGATTTGTAGTGACTGATGGCTAGAGTTTCTTCGCCGTTGTCCAGGATATACCTCTTGTCGTCATAAGACGAGATGAGGGATTTGGATATTCTAGTGGTACTGTGTTTATGGCCGACGAGGGAAATCTTGGCCCAGCATCCCTTCTATGAAGGTACCGTACATTTTAGAGCCCCTTCATAGTCGCCGAAGTTCAAATGTTTCGTCACGAATGAGCTTTGGATACCTTTGGCATTCTTGATATCCTCTTTTTTCAGAGGTTTAATGGAGTACATTTTTGACCTGAGTCCGCCGGTGGTGTCATTGAAAAGGAGTTTGGCGTGGTCTTGATACTTCGGCCTAATGTAGTCATAGTGGAATTCGAACATGTAGAGTTTGAAGAGTTCCAGTATGGTAGATCCGGAGTAGGATAGAATACCACACAGTGCACTACGAATGCGGCGGTTGAGTTTCACCAGGTTTTCGTTTAGGATCTTAAAGGAGATAGCATGCTGTTGCAATGTACAGTTCAGCACCATCTTCTCATGTCGAAGCCTTTTTGCTTATTGTGCACAGTTTTTCCACAAACCGAATTATTCAGCAATTTGAAGTACTCGTTAGAGAAAGGAGTGGTTACTTCTTGTGTTTTTTTTGGCGTTGAACTTGATGTATGATTTCATCCATAGTCTTCGCTTAAAGGTTAGGACTCTTCGGATATGGCGAAGAGTGTTGAAATAAATCGCGTGGGTTGTGGCTGTTATGCGCTAATAATTAGAAAGAGATCGAACATACCTTTTGTAAATGTCCAAAATGTTTATCACTTGGAATGTTTATCACTTGGAGAATATAGTCATTTGTATTTGGGACAACAGAAAGATGCTAAGGTGCACCATAAACAAACCAGTGACCACCTCGATCGCATTCAGCCATTGAAGTGCGCTATCACTAAAACTTGGAAACAGAAGTCGGTCCTTACAAAAAAGAGAAAACCTTTGCTTCCGGCGGTGCTAAATGATATATAGGGCAATACAAATTAGATAACACAATAGTGTAGGTAATAACGAGACTACCGTTAAGGAATATTATTATTCTTACCCTACCTAGATATATACTAATATCAAACAAATAAACAATGCAGGCCCTAATTAGACTACCACTGTAATGGAATATGCTTAATTTTTATTTTGGTAATTCACACACTACATGTATTGTACAATATATACCACACTTCGCAATGTGACAGAATTGCTGTATTTGACTATTTGCCAAATACTCAAAAACATAACAAACGCAACTTAAACCTTCCTCCAGATTCAGAGAATGGGAGAAATTGGCTCCTTTCCAATGTCGATTTTCTCTGGAGCTAGTTAACAATCGTTGTGCATGTCTTGCAACTTTTTGGGGTAACCGAGATCCACATCCACTTCCACTTCCAGTCTGTATACCCCACATCGGCACCACCCTGTATGGTATCGACATCCAAAGGTCTTATCTCCTCCCTGGTTAAGTAGCGGAACTCGTCGTGGGGGGAAATGAGCGCGCATGACCAAACCGCAGTGCATGTTCATATCCCAGTCCATTATATATAGAAAGGGTTTGCTAGGAACGTAAAGAGGCAGATATTTGTTATAGGCCTTCGAATGCCTCTTTCCGACAAATGCAACTCCACCTCTGGTGCCAGAAGATATGAGATTGTGCTTCCCGACATGCGCGAATAGATCCAAGCTGGGCTCCTGCCTCTTAAGGAGAGCTTCCCAGCTGTATCTGGAGTAGAGATGTAATAGCATGTCTAGTTTGTGGTTTTCGAGGCACAATTTTTGGAAATTTTCGAACACATCAGTGATTAGGAAAACGTCGGCCATTTGATATATCTCGTGGTGCGTATTACCTTCGAATTAATCCTCAACCGGATGTTTAACGCCTGCACGTACTCGTGTCCCGCCAACATCCCGGCTTTCAACCAGAAGTAGAATGAGTGTCTCGATGGCAGATCTTCCTTGTCAATAGCGGACATGATGCTTATATACTCGTTGGGTAAACCCCCTATTGCATTAATAGGTTCAGTGAATTTTCCCGGGTGGTCTCCTCTGCACCCCACTCGGATTTCAATCAAGAGTTAAGAGCTGCCTCGAGGATGGGGAGCAACTATTGTCGTTTCTGCAGTTCTTTATTAGGCTATCCAGAGAATCATTTAAGAAGTTGACGCTATCTATAATACGAAGATTTATCTTGTTGACATGATCCTTAATCATTATGGTCTGAACCCACTCAGCGCGAGCAATAACATCTACCTTACCTGGAAACTTTTGCATTGCAGGTGCGATGGCTCATGTCATACCCTTCCAGGCCGTGGAACACAGCAGGAATTGTTTTTCGTTCTCGAGTGGTTAGGTTGCAGTTTAGATGAGATGTCATCTGTAATTTTTATTTTTGTGACCAATTTTAAGCTTAAAGCCGACATACTCAACTCTTCTTTTGTAGCATGGATGATAACCAAATATGTCCAGCTTTAAATTACAACCATTTTGCTTACTGGTGTGAATTGGTGAAGTTTACAGAACAAAATGTGCTTGTTGGCCTTGCCTCACTTAAGCCTAGCTATGCTGTGGGACCTGATGGGCATTCCGCATCCTTGTTTCGCGAAATCCGTAATTTATATACAAACCCTTGGCTTACATTTTTAACTTATGCTTTGAAGCCAGTACTTTACCCTCAGTCTGGTCTACTGCCAAGGTGTTCCCAATTTTTAAAAAGGTAACATGGCTGACCATGGAAACTATAGGCCAATTTCCTTGACATCAGTTTCATGTAAGGTCATGGAAATGATAATACGGGTACGCATGCTCAGTTTTTCTATGAATACAAATCTCATAAAGTCAGACCAATTTGACTTCTTGCAGGGAAGGTCAACCACATTACAGCTTCTGAAAGCCCTGGACACCTGGTCCGAGGCGCTTGACATCGGCATCTCGACTGATGTGGTTCTCTTCGATTTTAAGAAGGCATTCGAGTCGCTTTTCCACCGAAAATTACTAGTGAAACTCGAACATTCTGGTTTTGGGGGAATGCTTTTGATATGGCTTAAAGCTTTTCTGTCGAGTGAACCCAATTTGTCATGGTTAAGTGTTCACCATCAAATTCGTTGAATGTTATTAGTGGGGTGCCCCAGGGATCAGTTCTTCGACCTCTCTTTTTCATAATTTACCTTAACGATCTATCTCGTAGCTCCAACACTTAGGAACAGAGTAAGTTTGCTGATGATTTGATCAGCTACACTCCCATATTAGACGACGCTGGTGCTTGTCTCTTCAAAGGGAGATTGATGTTGTATTTAGTTGCGCAGTTAATAGTTACTGCCCATTGCAAATTCAAAATGTATGTCTTTCCACATTGGAAACAGAAACCAGTGTCACTCTTACAGTATGGACCACACTGTGTTGCTAGATACGTTTTCAGTGAGAAGTTTGGGTGTCTGGTTTATTTCACCCTTAAACAAACGATGCATTGTAACCATATTGTAAACAAAGTCTAGCGTTGTTTCACCAAGTCCTTAAAGGGCTTTAGAAATCTATCATATGCGACCCCTTTACAGCACCTTAAACTAGACTCCCTCGAACTAGGTTGTCTAAAGGCGGATCTTATTCACCTTTAAAATTGTTAGGGGATTTCTACCTTTGGATATTCCTTTTTTAGACTTTCAACGGTAAAACTCACTCGTGGGCATATGTTTAAACTTGTGAAACCTTCGGCCGTGTTGGAGGTCCGCAGATCCTTTTTGCAGATAGGGTTGTCACATCATGAAACTCTCTTCCTGCTGGTGTGGTTTCGGTGACCGCTCTGGATACTTTCCGTCATCGTTGGGGGGGGGGGGTTATGTAAATCGCTTCTTAAAAGACCAGAGTATTGTTTTCTTTGATGTTATGAGCTTTAAAATGTATGCATCGGTGTAATCTGGTGTTTAAACCATGTATTAATATTTCCTACTGATGTGGCAATGATTCCTCACTTTTTTGTCAACGAGCCGTACTTTAGACGATCAGCATTTACCGTTTTGAGGTACTTCTTGAAGGCTTTCCTGCAATAATGACAAATGCGGGCGTTGTTAAAATCAGTTTCTTTGGATGGGGTAAGGTAGAGAGATTTTTCAGCAGGATCGCGTAATATCAAGCTTTTGCTTCCATATATTTAAAAAATATGTCGACTGCATCTTCTCCCAAGTGGTACTTGTGACGTATAATCTTTAAATTGTGTCCCACTAGGAAGTAGCCGAAACTGCAAGGAAGGTGTTGTTGGATTTCGGTGGTTGAGCTTGTCCAAGCATCGGGTTGAGCAGTTTGGATGTGGCAAAGGAGGCATTCATAATTGGAATATATGCTGTGGGAAAACGGATTGACAGTTATGGTGTTTGAATACCGGAGTTTTCTCCTGCCTTCTTGAATCTAAGGGCTTGTACAAGGTTAATTTTCACGCATTTTATCCAATGG
The DNA here is from genome assembly GCA_023313725.1 of Lithobius niger. Classification (NCBI taxonomy): domain Eukaryota; kingdom Metazoa; phylum Arthropoda; class Chilopoda; order Lithobiomorpha; family Lithobiidae; genus Lithobius; species Lithobius niger. Next base: position 13,643 of record JAHWFP010152146.1, on the reverse strand, counting down.
GCCAGGAGTATCCATTCTCTTCCAAAACTGGCAAAACAGTTCTTACAATAGAACTTGGCATTTTAGCCCTAACCTCGATAGCATAGAAAGCAGGTACGTTGTTAATGGTGCTGTAAACGGTATTCAAAGTTTCCAAATCATTCTCATCGTCGCATGGATGCAGAAGGTCAATCGTTAGTCCGTCCAAGATGCGATGCGGATGTAATTCCTCTTTGGGGTTATAACCGATGATACTGATTGATAGATCGTTCACCTTTTCAAACCTGTATTTAGACAATGTTAGTAGGGTAGGACAGAGTGGAAGTATCGAGCATACCCTCAAACTCGCGGTAATCTTCTGGGCCGATGCTGTCCAACTGCGAAGCCGCGGCCAGTATTGAAAAACAGAAAACATTTCTGATTATTTAAACTTTGAATGTTCAACACCAATTTATTCTTGCTAGCGAGCACTTTTGGCGAGGGACATACATTGTGCAATGATGCCCGCAGTGGCTTATGCCTCGACACTAATTATTAGGTTATGGATGGGAGATATAACCCAGCCACTGCCCCACTCGGCAAAAGCATCGATAGATCCTTGATTTTCGCAAAAGCCTTGTCCAGCAGAGCAGGGAATGTCATTGGGATTTCGTATTTCTAAATATCTCGACCAGAATCCAGCTTGAATTAATGCCGCTTCCCTAGGAAACGCTATACCCTAGCCGATCTGGGCTTCAAAGTTCACCTGCTGGTGTAAACAAACTTCTAGCATCCCTGGTAGTGGCCACGCGTATAATTGGTAGTGACAGGCAATATTGAAGTGGATCACCGTAGACACATTCCACTAGAGGCTTCTCATATTGCTGGTGGCCCAAACCTTCATCTCAAGATGGGGCGATTGGCTCTTGAGAAAGTCAGGTAGCTGGTCGTGAAAGGAAGTACATTCTACCACATCAAATGGATGATGGAAACGTAGGCGCTCTAAACAGCTCAGCTTGCGATGAGAAAATGCAACCACAGTAAATGCACATGAAAGTTTTCTCTTTCATTCTGAAATTTAAAATACGTTTATCCTTTTTCAATAATGAGTAAGAACAAAAATTAAGGAAGAAGAACAATTTTTTTAAAATGATAATGTTTGAAAAGTGGTCCACTGAAAAAAGTGTTCCATTGCTAATGTTATCTGTCCAACTGTTGTACATGTAGTTATATCCCTTCCATAAAACGAATTAAAGCATTTTTCAATCGTTCCCTTTCCTTTATTCTTACGTAGTGCTTGTTCTACTAAAAACAAATCGGGAACTAGAATTTTTGAAGCTCTGGTTGTTAAAAACCTCCGAGCACTGCTTCAACTGACTCGTGTTGTAGAAGATGAGTAACTGGTTGAGTTTTTTTTAACTTAACGGGTCGTGAAAACTTCGTTAGTAAAATATTGTAAATACCCTTTATCGAAATTTTTTTAACTTTAAAAATCGTGACTTTGTTTCCTACGATGAATTTATGTTTCTTCAACAATCGTTTAGTACTAGTTTGTCTCAATAAAGGTTCATGATGCTTGGTTACTTCCCCGGTTTCAGTTTTGTGGTGGAATGAACCGTGTTGTTGTAATTGGAAACTAAATCGTCAATAACGTGCGTCCAATCATAATTCCCCTGCCTAGTGAACCTTTTCCACATTCGAGTTTAAAGTGTTCTGTTGAAACATTCTACCATGCTCGGTATTTTTCTCAGAGTAGGTCGAGTACAGGTTGATGTTATGATGTTTAAGTAGGGCTTTGAACTCTGTTATAAAACTCGCTACCTAAATCGACTTGTAAATTTTTAGGGGCTATAGCTTGTATGAGTACCTTCTTGAAAGCTTTGGTAACGTCTATACCGGTTATACCGGAATGACCCAAGAAACTTTGACGTGACGTTAGTGCAAGTTAGTAAGTAGTTAAACCTTTTGTTTAGGATATTGTAAAGTATCATTTTAATCAAGTCACCCTGCCATGGATCATTCAGGCTCAGTACAATCACTTTCCATCTGGGAAAGTGTTTACGGGTTGGTTTGTAAAGTTTTTTTTACGACTTGATCATTTTTTGAATTTCCCACCCCGAACCTCAGTTTTATTTTCATGATTTTCTTAACGATCGAAGTGGCTAGTGTTTCCCTCCATGCCAGAGAAGGATCCTCTCTGATTGTTTGAGCATTGGAAATTAGATCTTCATCAGCGGCGTGTCGATCTTTTATATCCGAGCTTGGAGTAAGCAATATCATGTTCTTTATATGCTTTGTCTAGTTTACTAATTCCTGAATCTCCTCGAGCCAATCTTTTTTCTTGTTTGGTTCCCGGGCCACAGTATAGATAGCCCAGTAAACGCATTTGGAGCGGTAAATTGTCTATGATTATGTTTACCATGCCTTTTCCGGACTTGATAAAGGAGACTCTTTTCGTACCTGCACCACCTCGCAAAATACAACTTCAATCTGTCGGTTATTTTTGAGACTATAATAACAGAAGCCTCGGGGCCATTAGAAGTGTGACGTTTACATATGACACAGTACCTCATCTTCATTTTTTTGTTTCCATGGTTCTTTGTTTTATAGGATTTTTTAACCTAAACCTAAATTTAGATAAGCCACCGTTTTCTCCTGAGCAGTTATGATTTGTCTTTTATGTATTTCTGATAACTATTTGATCATCTCGTTTCTATATCCATCATGGCCAGCCAATGATACAAAAGTCTGAGTCTCTTAATCAAGTCATTAGGATCATATTTATAATCAACTCTGCTCGAATAACCCACTTTTTTAAGCAAGCATGTCTATTTCTTCCCAGATTTTATGTCTTCCTAAATCGGAGCAATGATCGAGCTGTACTTGCTGCTATGATTTGTCTTGGGTTTATGGGTGGAGGTTTTGTTGTGTAGATAAATAGCATGACTATTTTTCAATGTACAGTAGCCTCATAGGATGCTTTAGCTTCCAGTGTTTAGGAGGTTTCTTTCAAATCTTTACAAACTAGCAAACTCCAAAGCCAGCACCTCCTGGGCCAATTCTCCCACCCACTACTATTTCAATCTCTAAAGTTTTAACAGACTTATTTCCGATGGTCAGCTCACCATTTTTTTGTCATATTGTAGCCCAAACACAGAATCAGTACGTTTACGATTTTCACAAAATTTGTCGAAGAAATAATTAGCAGCTAGGCTGATAACCTGGCCAGGTAACAAAGTCTCTAGTGACCAGAGAGTGGCGATGTTCGGAAGCTCTTTGGGATTAGAAATGTATCTAGCTTGCACCACAGAATGTGTAGAGGTGAATTTAGGACCAGAACTCGTAGCTGCATGGAAAGAATCTCTGGAGGAATTGTCATTTTAGGGCCAGAGTGGGTGTTTTGCAAAGGCTGAAATTGATATGGGTTACAAATGTTTTCTCACTAGGAGTAACAGCTTGGGAAGGAGCTTACGATGAATCCAATGCTTCATAGTCAGCGTCATCATTATTTCTTCTGCTTTGTAAACTTTAATCAGTGTAATTTGCATGTGTTGGGCTAAAGTTTTTACACCACCCAACGGTTGTTTTACAGTACCAACTGCTGATTTCAGAAAGCTTTCTACTGGTTAAAAAAATTCTTGTAGCTGTTCTTGTTGTGATTTTTCACCCAAACGTTGATTAAAACCTTTTAGTTAAAATGTCTTTTAATTTTTGCAATTTCTCATTTTGTCTCCATTCTTTTTTTAATAGGTAAACGCAAACGTTTATATTGTCCTTCGTTTAACATTTTATTAATTGATACAAAACCTAAAAGAGTTGTACCAACACGTTCTGCACATCATTTTAAAATCTGAAAATTTCATGTTGGCCCCGATATGATTTTCGTAAATGTGCTTTAAATAACTCATCCATGGGGAAAGGGTACATAAATTTGCCTTGTGTCTAACTACTTGTTTTCGTATTCTTGTATAGGACTGACTGCAATAAAAAACATCAGCATTTGAATGACGCTCTTGGGCAGAGTAACATTTGATGTTTTTTTTTGTCGAAAGGCAATCATCCAAAAAAAAATCAGGTTTCGAAATTTTGGGTTCAATTCTTCAGATGGATTAAAATCTATTTGGGAATCATGAAAAAATACGACATTACGTCCAATTTTCTCCTCAATTTTAGCAAAGATAGACCGCAAAGCTTTGTACTTAGATTGACACAAAATTTTACTATAAATAAATAATCTGCCATAGTTGAGCCACCCTTTGTTACAAATGTTAGTTTTTAGTTGAGCCACCCTTAGTTTTTCCGAAATTTGCTGAGCCTATAATTAGTCAGCTGATGCTAGAAGGTAAAAATGAATGATTTTTAGATTCTTTAAGGCACAAAAAGTGGTAGTTTTTAATTTCCATTGTATTTTTTTTATTTTAATATTTTTTAATGGTTGTAGAGTGTAACAAACTCATAAAGTCTTCATCGGAAAATTTATCGTTGGAAATAACAGAGTGGGCTACTCTAAAATTTATGTTGCACCATAATTTCATGTTGCTGGAAGTATCATCAGTGACATACACCGCAGTATATCTTCCCAAGACTTCCATCAAGTTTAAAGCGTTGTAAGATGGTAAGTTAAACCTTGGTTCATCGATAACATTTTAGTTAAGTTTCCATTAATTTCATGACTTCTCTGGTACAGAGCAGTTTGTCTCCGTTATCTTCATTCACCTTTTTGCAAGAGGTGTAACCAGAAGAAGCCGCTTGCAAAGCATTGGGATAATTGATCATAATCATGATTACTGTTTTTTCTCGTCAAATTCGGTCTCTCTAGTTTTTTTACAGATGTACCGTTTAAGAATTTTCAACACTTTTAGAGTTTTCAGGTCTCCAACCTTTATTTTTGATTTTTCGTCCAAAACAGTAGTCCCCAAATTCTTTAATTCTTCAAACTGCATGGATGGAGAAAAAGCATACTTTACACCATTGTTAATCTTTGTACCATTCTCGTTCTTAACTTTCAGCAAATTTTTTTGCAAGAGATTCGAAAGATGCGTTTGCCAGGATGGTTGAGACATATTGAGCTTCTTCCTTTTATTATTTATTTTGAGGTTCTTCTTTTTATTATATAGTTAAACAAAAGTCTTATCAATGGCTTGGCACATTTTGAAGTTTCGTATTAAAAAAATATGCCAGTCAATAAGTTTGAACAAGCATTGAAAAGGACGAAAGGGGAAGTGGGTGATGAGATGGGAACGATCCAAGAGGACCATGGTTGATTATGGGGATGACCATGGGGACCATGGATGACCATGAGATGACTATAGTTCGTTTAAACTCTGAAAACAACTACGATATTCACAGCATGCATTTAAAGTAGGGGCTGCTGTCGAACCACAAGACGGCCTCAATTGTTCTCAGATTGGTACTCTGGAAACATGTTCAAAAACCTAAAACTGAATTGCCTCCTTGCATCACTCTTCTAGATGAATAGCTGGCTTCCACCATTTCTAGCATAGAAAAAAATACTCTGTATGTAGATGGGGTTGTTAGAAGTATTTATTCAAAAAGAAGCAAATTAAGGACAAAGTTACCTCTGTATGCTGCTGATGCGGAAGCCAAAGTGTACGTTGACTGGAATTGCCAATTATAAGATGGCCAGAAAATATACTGCAATGCAATGCACAAACCGATTAGAAATCTAAGCAAGCCAATTTTACCGAGTGATGCTGCTACTGACGTATTCGTCGGCAGCAATTGCTTGTTGCAAGATGACCAGAAAGAATACTTCAATGCCACGAACAAATCAATTAGAAATCTAAGTAGACGTACTTTACTGGTTGAAAACTGTTTCATGAAAAGCCCTTTGGATGAAGAAGGTGAACTGGTTCGTTAATTCCGGTCATCTTTCAAGCTTCATAGGTACATGTTCCTGGTTAATTCATAAAGCAATTTTTCTACTATAGCGATCTGAGCGTAGTACTCATTGCAAAATGTAAAGTAGGAATGAAAACGTTTTACAGTGCTATAATAAAGGACGAGCCTTCAACAGCTACCACGTTTGATATTCCTTGCTAAATAGAAAAATATTTGCTCATCGCAGTTCACACTCTCAAAGATTTACATAAAAAAGAAATTTATTTCCAGTTAGATTTGATTTCAATAGATGGCTCATCTCATCCTATCTAAAACAGCTTCATAATTTCAAGGCTTAGAAAGAATGCTTAGGAAATATAGGCAAAAGTATCTGCACCAAATTTGGTCAAAGTTTTGCACGCATTCATAATTGCATTTAATCCCCGGTCCCAAGTAGTTAACCACGGACTGGGGAGGACTCATGTTCCCAATACTATCGAAATAACGGTTCGCCCAAAACGGTGGAGTAGGCTACCCAATGACTTCTCATCTCCTTTGTGGAAATCTTACAAGTTTATTATTCCGTTTTCACCCGTAAGCCTTAAGTTTTAAGGGAAGTGTGTCTTTACTAAAAATACCTCTAAATTTCGGAATTTTCATTACTCTCGCCAGTTCGTTAAAATCAGGGTTTGTTTATTAAAGTAAAGTAAACCCTGAGTGGCCCTTTAAGTAAAGACCTGTATCTCGTAGCAATTTTTGTGATTCATTTTTTGTTTAGCTTTTTTTTTCTTCGAGCCCGAACCTTCTACTTGCTTGTGACATCGCACAAGTTCAGCTAGAACATTTCTTTTTTCGATCTTGTTTTGACAGCCATAGCGTTTTTATTATTTAATAAACAATTTCGACTTTTCCTCCATCTAACTTTAGATTCATCTTCCTTTCGCAAATGTGCATAGTGCAACAAGTGGTGCTAGATGGCATGGCAGCTAAAACTTCAGCTTGACTTGTATTTCCACAATTTCCAATTGAAGTCTTTCGGACCATTTTAAACAATCCAACACCACGAGAGGATGGGCTTTCTTGAACTGAAGCAAGTTGAAACTCAAGTCATTGGTGTCGTACCAGAGCTGACTAAATTCCTGCGGCATTCTGTACAGGCTGACGTACTCTCCACTGTCGAAATTAGCGTTCAAATCGAGAAACTGCTATCTTTCAGAATTTACAGTCATGCGAGCATCTTGCAGACTGGAGTGGTCAAACACGGCTGGATGTTTAATCAAAAAACCTGTCTGTTAGTTTGAAAAGCCATCCACCTAGGTTTTTATACTACAGAAGTAGTTTGCACGTGCCATGTGAAGCTGGTATTTTGAAGGAACTCGCAGCTGTCTTAATGCCAGTGTCTATATCCTATACCCACAGTAGCTCCATGGCAGATGAGATTGTAGAGTTTAACTTTTGTTTATCCGATGACATGACGTGGGGAATGAGCCACTAAATGCTATTTGAACGACTTTACCGTTGGCCTGCAGCTGTGAAGATGGCGTTCGTTTCACTAGCTCTCATGCAGGAAAGCACGTGTTTAGTTCCATAAATTAGCTTACCGTAATTTTCGAAAAATTCCATGATGTATATCAAAGGGATGGCGAAGGTAAAGCTTCCCTTGGAAGTTGTTTCTACTATGATGACGTGTGCTGCTGTTTGAATCCCAAGTCGTTGGTTAGATCAGCAGTGGGGCTGTCCCAACGCCCTGCACTGGCCTTATAATCATGAGGTAACTGTAGGCAACGTGAAGAAATAAATATTGGTTTCCGACGTGTATGTGGAATTCTAAATTTACATTGTTGAGATTCGTATGAAGAAGAGGATTGTATTCGTTGTAACCAAGGAATCATAACCAAGGAGTCAACCGAGGAATCATACACCAAAGGTTTGTTGATTTTTAAGTAATCTTCTACTACGCTCATTTTATTGGTATTGTTATAAATTTGACGAAAGCTTTGTTTCTAGGCATCAAACCGGTTTTTTTTATTAGAGTTAAAATTAAGAAAGAGTCCCTTTTTTCCCCAAATACGAGCATCTTGTCTTTTTTTTAAATTTAATTTTTAGATCTCAAATGAAGTCTCACTGTGAGCATCTCTCCATTCAAATCCAATGATTCATTAGTCTGAGAAGTGAGCCACACTCTTGTATTTCTGATTACGTTGGTAGTAACTAGGAGGTAAATTAAATTATGAAGGAACTCTATAATTTTGAAACCGGGAGGTGAATTGGGATAAAAAGAATATAAAATGGGTAGACTGTCACTGTTTAGATAACAATTGCGTACGATACCAGCGTACACAAAAATTGTATTCACGCTCATAGTATCAACGTTATTTTGACTTTCTTGAGTTCTCTCATAGATTCCAAATTCGGACCGCACGACTCGAGCCTAGCTATTGCCACTCTTAAAGGATATTCCATAGTTTGAATCGGTAATTATCAAGTTAGTTCTTAAAGTATTTCGATTCGGAAGAATGCAAATGGCTTTCTTGTTGTGGCCATTTACACCTAGAGATGATTTGAGAAATTTATTCAAATCTTCGATCGCATAAGCCTCAGGAGTGACTAACACTTTCTTCCAGAACTCACCAGCATCTGTCGTTTACTGAAGTTCGTTATTTTTTGAGCTAATGTTGTGTATGCTGTTATAGATGTATAGATTAAACAGAACCAATTGGCATTTTTTTCAGATTCCATATGAATGGGCATGTTTAGATTAGATTAGTGTCTTTGCCGGTAAGAATTATTGAACAGGAATCCACGATGTTGTTTTTTTCTTTTAAAGGGATAAACTCGGAAGGAGAAAAATACAAAATCTGAAAAGACCGACTGACTCTCCCATGCTCAAGATGTGAAACCTCCTAAAGCATTATCAGGCGTGAAGCATTTTCGTCATTCTAACAATGTGAAAGCAATGTGAAAGCATAAAGCATTTGCACCCCTGAGAAACCTCTAAATCGTCATTAGCAGGAGGGTTGCTAAAAATTTGTCATTCTCACAATATCAAATATCTGAAACCCCTCAATTGTTATTAATTTGTCATTTTCGAATTGCAGCTAACAATTCGTCATTCTAACAATGTGAAAGCTTATAAAGCATTTACACCCCTCATACCGCTCTAATGTTGCTAGTACATCATTTTCAGGAGTGCAGCTAACAAGTTGCCTTCTCATAATGTGAAAGCTCATAAAGCATTAGCATCCCTGTGACCCCTGTAATGTTAATAATTCGTCATTTTTAGTAGTGTAGCTAATGATTCGTCGTTCTCGCTATGTGAAATTCAAAAGACATTTCCAAGCAACCCTCATTTTTTGCTCTCCTCCCATACTGCTAATTCGTTATTTTCATGCTTTGAATCACTCGAGAAGATCTGACAGTTCTCAAAATGTGAAAGCTCAAAAAGGATTTGCAATCACCCCCAGCTTTAAGAACCCCCAAAATGTTGTTAATTCTTCTTTTTTAAACTGGAGCATTTCAGAGTTCTCACAATATTAAAGCTCATAAAACATTTCTACAACCCCTCCCCCCATTTTTTGAACTCCTATAATGTTATTAATTCGTTGTTTTCATGCTTCATAGCATTTAGGAACATTTGAGCTTTCTCTTAATGCTATAGCTGAAAAAGCATTTGCAAGCACACCACAGTTTTGGGAGCCCACATAATGTTGCTAATTCGTTATTTACACGCGCTGGAGTGCTCGATAGTTCACGCAATATTAAAGCTTGTAATACGTCTGCAGCTAAATCACGACACGGTATGACCCAGCATGGCCCGGTGAGACCTAGTGAGACCAAGCAGTTGCTGAATCGTCATTATCGTGATGTCTGTTTGTGCATTGAGGTATTGAGGTAGCAATATGACACTCAGTTAGCATACAGACACATTCAGGTAGCAAAGTACACACCCCACTGATGACCTTGAACTTGGCTCGGTGTGTTAGGGACATCATAGTCACATTACATGAATTGACGTTGTTGTCACACCCACCGAAAGGATGTCTTCAATAATGGTAGCATTTTTGGTTCTGAGGTTGCCATCTTGGAAATTGGCGTCACTTATGCTTCCGATATCCACGGGAGCCGCCATCTTGGAAAATGGCTGCACTTCCAGTAACATGACCTCCGTTATGACAGCAGTTCCGAGGATGGGTAGGTGGGTGGGTCCTGATATCGCACTTTACCATTACTCACTCCATGATATTTCACTTGCACATTTTTTGACAGTCTTGCTACAAATATCTGGTGCAATAAGAGAAATGAAAAGTCTTACAACGTACCAAAAAGAGAAAGAAACTCATTAATAAAAAGTTTGTATGGGTGCTCGCATATTCCCTTTCTTCTTTCCCCAACTTTAAATTAGAGTGTTGACACCATATCATAATTCAAAATTATAACTTAGGAAATCGAAATAATTAATTAAAATTTGCTTCTATATTCCTTAACGGTAAGAACATTAATTAATTGCTGAACTGAAACTATCGCTTTTCAATTTAACTTTTATTTCTGTTCTAAAATAATGTATAGTTTCAACTGCTCAGGGTTTTTCTTCCTGTGAACGATTGCCGTTTATTCCCTTGGCATTTCTTTAAAATACTACTTGCCACGAAAAAGAATTGCGTATATAGCTACCTTAGATAGAGTGGTCAAATGTCTTTATCCTAGATGTTGTGCATGAACGTTTAGTTCCTACATTTTACGTTGGTGGCGCTTATCGTGGTTCCTAAGGATGCTCCACTGCTAGGGGCTGGTCCATTCAACCTCCACCTTCTGGGGTGGACGGGTTAAACAAACAAACAAGTGATCGGCTTTGTGACATTACAGATGCATCAGCTGCTGAACAGACTGTTTAGCTCTTGCAACTTTTCTACCTCATGCTCTCCAACTACCAATACTTTGTCAGCTAATCTGCTATGTGCTGTACCACAATGCGATGGTGGACACTTCTTCTGTTTTCTTCCTTAAAAAGCGTTTTAAAATGTCATAACAACCCCATGTATATTTAAACACGGTAGTTCTCCACTACGAATCAATGGCGGCAGCACCGCCATACTTTTTTGTTGACCAGTCCACGATATTATCAGTCATCAATGGTCTCGTACCTACCTATTACATACATACCATCCAGATTCACCTCCTATACAGATCAGTACCAGCATCTAGAATATAAGTCAAAGCTACACCCCTTAATAGCGTAGACCATTTCCCCTATACCTTTAACATAGATCATCGAAACCGGAAGTAGACTTTCTGTCATAATATGCCTGTAAGGTACATTCTGTGGCACCACAGAATTTCCATTTTGGATTTCCATTTTGGCAAACAAATTATCTGGTTGTGTTGGTGCACTTCATTATTGTTATTGGTATTTACAAAACGCTTAAGCTCATAGGGTACGGAACTAAAGCTGTATACCTTAATAAATCTAATGCACTAAAGGAACAGATAAAAGGAAAAGATGTGTAAAGCATTCAGTGTCGGGCTTATGTATAAAAGAAACTTATGCTTGCTTTCGGGGATGCTAAAGCTTCCTTTACATGTATCAGTGGGATAGCTTAAGAGTTTTTAAAATACTAATTACAATCGTGAAGTGCCAAAATACAATCAGACATTCAGCTTTTATGGTCATGGCGTTATTATTTACTATGTCTTAAAACGCTGAACGACTAAACTACTTGTATCATATAATCAACACCTTTTGTTGGCATTTTTATGGTTAGTCCTCAATATGTAACACTCTTATCATTGCTAACAATAAAAGTAAATTTGTTAGCTTTTAAAACCATTAAAAAAAGTTGTCTGCTAATGCTTTTGAATATTTAGTGAATATCTTTATTTGTTTTTTTCTTCCAGGTCACAATAAACCTATTAGCACAGTTAATGGACGTTTTGAAATAATTCTGAAGAATTATAACATGTGTCATGGGATCGTAAATGTAAGCACACAAAATTGTTGTTACATTTTGTACTTGGTTCAGTCAAATGGAATCTGAAATGTTTAGCTACGTAGTACTTTGTTTCCTAAAGTCGTGTTTCATAGTAACTACAGGTTTCAATTTGTTCGTCTTCAAGTCAATGTGTCGGTTTATGTTTCGTGCTTTTCTACTCAACGAAAAAAGAATCTTAGATGTGATGATACTTTATCCAATGGTTAAGGTACAATTCAGGGGAACATGCAAAAGGATTTTTTGGGAACCGTAACTAACTTTAGGTGAAAATCTATGTAAAAGAACCAATCAAAAATTATTTAATATTGGTAGATTGAAATTTGAGACAAACATGAGGCATTAATTGAGACTATAACCAAATATTATTTAATAAATATAGGGGGTGTTTTAGAATAAAACTGACCAAGTTTCAGGGTATACTATGGAGGCAAAATACAAATCTGAATGTCCTATACAACATCACCCAAAAATGCTTGGTTACAGAGATATAGTAAACTCAAATTGTGTTATGATCGAGTATTAAAGGCATGACTTAGTCGTAGCTTGGGTTCGACTGCCTGCTAGGTGCACGCCTTACTGTGGCCTAATGCTCTAAGGCTAAATTCATGAGCTCCATAAACTCGGATGCAACAAGGTGCAACAACCTGTGGCAAAACTTAGCGATAATCGAAATGCATTCCAAACTGCAATATCATCTACTTTGCCAAGATAGGAGCAGCTTGCCAGATTTCAGCATTATTACGTGCTTTGCAAATACACAGAATCGGCTTTTATTCAAAGCCTCTCACTCCTGAGCACAGCTGTTCTGAGATCAACTATTAACACGTATTATTTCTGTACTGAAATATATGCTAGAAACAATATTATTTTAAATTAAGAAGTTCTTTTTTATTCCTAAAAAAACTTGTACTGCCTTATTTTATTTTCCTGAAACTGGGCAACCCAAGTATATTCATTGTACCCCGCTGTTTTTTTTTAAATAAAGCGTTCATTACCCAGCTGAACGCCATAAGGGAAGATTGTAAATACATCTTCCGACAGCTGTTAGATGAGAGGTTGGAAGCGGGAAAATGTGCAAACATGGAGGAAAGCAATCGCCAAGGCTTAAAGTTAAATAAATACGGATGCAAACCTATTTACGTTGCCTTTTGGACTTAAATGTCAGACTTCCCGCTCATTTTTTTGACATTTAAGTCCAAAAGGCAACGTAAATAGGTTTGCATCCGTATTTATTTAACACTTATCGAGCCCAATTGGCTTTCTGTCCCGTTTTTAAGACTGCAAGTTAACATACTTTGATAGCGTTCATATGACAGAAGAACAAATACTGTAATTTTGGTACGAACATGGAATTTTTACAAAAAAATGAGTGAGTGAATGTAGCAACATTGTAAACTTAAACCCCAATGCGAATCAAATTGTATTGCAGTCAATATTTTAAGAAAGGCCAAAAACGTGTAAAGGTCAAGCGCGGATTTAAAGACAATAGGAAAAAAGGAACTTTTCTTGGAAAGGCTTACCTTACATCGAGAAAAATATTTCACATTGTTTCTACATAACTGTACATGGTGTCACCACGCCAACACATTTTCGTTGAAAATTTCCAAATAAGTGTGCAAAGAATAGTTGATTGTCCTCTTTCTGCATGGAGGTCTACATTTTTATCCTCTCGGAGGAAAATAAGGAAAGAAGAACATTACATAACCTTGATTTTCCGTCTGCTTTTGTTGTTATTATCAGTAAGGGAAAAGGTAAGTTAGGCTCATACTGAGGCAGTTAACTGGTTGGGGTTTGTCATTTCATACTGAGGCTAACGAAAAAAGCTGAGGGAGAGACGAAATTAGGCTGAAATTAGGT
>JAHWFP010152144.1:0-15945 GCA_023313725.1 Lithobius niger | reverse complement strand
GGGGGCTGCCCCTTACTACCCCGCTCCCTCCTTTGCTCTACCGTTCCACTTCACATTTGCTGTTGCAAAATGAAATAATCCAACTTATTTCATTTTCATTTTTAGCATGTAAAGCAATGAAGCACATCACAATGAAGCTTGTTTCCAATTTGCCAAATTTTGTTTCGAGTTCCAAGTAGTTCAGTTATTTCGAAAGCATAAATAAATTTATACTTCATTTTTTAGTAAGTCTTAGACAGTAACACGTAAACGCGATGACAGGATCCGAATCAGCCAGCGGCGGCATAATTTCGTTTGATTTGGCTGTTGGGGGCGCACACCTCTAGTCCGAACGAAGTCGTTCTCAAATCGACGGTGGCGCCGACCTGGCTCCTGGCGGCGGTGATTACGCACGGACAGGCTTTGAAGCGAATGTTCCCTCTCTGGTGTAACAATATAATATATCTAACTCTATGATCAGGGGGACCAGGGAGCTTGGATTATACATAGCTTTGATAGGGTGGACCCACTTAGTACAACGCTTTACGAGATTTTAGGAGCTGCTTTACCATACCACAAACGCGTCTGACGTCTCTGCTCCCATTTTCGCGCCATTTTACCGATTCTTGCATCTCATTGGCTTTTGATTTTGCTGATGAATCGACACAAAATAGGACTAACAAACGAACGAGTACTCATCATCAAACGTAAGCCGGACCGCTCCAAGTGTTTAAATCGTTTTAAAGTGCATTAACCTACCAGTACAATCGACACTGCGACTGAAAATAGCAACGTTTGCTGTTATCAGATGGAGAGCACCGCCACAAGCGATCATCGTAAAGCATGCCATTGTTTTGGTTTCGATGCAACGACGTCAGCTACTGTCGTCTTGGGTAATCTGGTAAGAATTTGTCGTTTTGTTTTAATAATGTGTATTTTAACGTTCAGCAAAGAGTGAAAGATTATATATTTCATAATTATCCATTAATTTCGTTAAAAGCTACTCGCTAGCTGAAACAAACCTTTTTGTTGGTTTCGAAAAACCAAGCGTCGTCTGCTTCGAGGATTGGTTTGGGAGCAAAAACGTCATCAACTGAATCTCGCTCGTGTATCCTTTACCACGGGAAATAGCTGCGCTCTAGCTTAGACGCGATCAATTAGTGGGTCCACCCTATCAAAGCTACGTATTCGCATTTAAACGCCCTTTCTTTACTGTGTACAGGAGCATGTTTATTTAACAAGTATTTGAACGTAAAGTCTTTACCGCACACATTACATTGGAATGGTTTGTGCTGCTGGTTGTTTGAGAGTCAGTCCCAGAAACTGATTTTTCTTCAGTCGTTAACAGTTTTTCACCAATGTGGTTTGATGCCATATATATGAATGGAAAAATACAACAGCAATAATTACACAACGGACTCCAAAAAATGTACAAGAAAATGAAAAAAAATGAAAAGGTAATTCAGGAACACTCCAACTCGAAGGTAGGCATAAAACAAATTCGCAAAATCCCATTCCCAAAATAGAAAAAGCACCAGCACACACTTTGCACTTGAAAAGTAAAGGCAAAATCCCCCACAAAGGTGTGCACGGTCGACGAAAATACTTAGAGCTCACTAATGTATTCGTCGAGGGAGGCACTAGTAGGAATGGTGTTCATGATTGAAGAGGCGTTCCCCCGTTGAACAGCCACCCCGATACGTTGGAGAAGGAAAGCAGTAGACCTCTTCTCTCCAGTGGCCCTGGAAATCCTGCGACCGATGTCATGGACCAGGCCCAGGCCATCCCGACCAAAGGACCCCAGAGTCTCAACAGCCACAGGGCAAAAGAAGTAATCCAAGTCCAAGTACGGTTGTCCAAGTAATCGTACTTGGTTTTCTTCTTGGCTTCGGCGGCAGACGCGGCGCTCAAAGGCTCCACGGAAATCTGGTTGAGATAAGACGGTGCCAGGGTGTCGGTGCAGGTGAAATCCCAAACCAACTGACGGCCGCCAGCCCATGGGATCAAAGAAATACCATCCGGACGCTTACCATTGTCCCGGTTGAGGCCAACAGGTTTCAGCTGGGCTTCAGCAGACACAAGTGCACGCTTGATGAAGTCATTGCCGGCGGTGTGGCGAGACAAGCGACCAGCACTTCTCTTGCAGCTCAATCCATGGGTGCCAGAAGAGTCGACTGCTCCGCTCGGACAGACGTGAGGTTCGCAGACGCGGCAACCCACGGGAAGAGCGACGGCAATCCTAAAGGCACCGTCATCGAGAAGTGTGCCAAGGTGGGGGGATGGAAGGGCCTGGAGCCAAGCGCCGGATTCCTTGGAAGACACCCCAATGATATGGGCCTTTTGGTTGAGATTGGCAGTCCCCGATGGAGTGACCTACACAAAACCTCAGTGCCAGGACGATCCCATTCACGTTGAATGGCCTTAGCATTTCCCATTGGAGGAGTAGCTTCGGTCAGCTCGGACCAAGCAGAGATTCCCTCGGAGAAGACGAGGTCGGGCCCGTTCCTGCAGAAGTTGGGCAGGATGTCGTTTACAAGCTGCGACATGGAGAACGAAGAGGAGAGAAAAACCGGCAGGTACAGATCCGACGCACGACGAACGCCCAAACCACCACAAGCTACGGGCAAAGAGCACTGGTCCTTAGCCGTTGGTGAAAGCTGGGTGTTGGTGACAGCCTCCAGGGCGGAATGGAGGGCCTCATCAATCCTCTGCAAACCAATTGGGCATCTCCAAGTAGAGGCACACCGTAAGACGTAAGATAGTTTAGGGATGGCCAGAGAGTTCTTCATCAGGAAAAAAGCACAGTGAGCCTACAGATGGTGCAGTCTACCAGCCAGAACAGTGAGGGCCTCGGTCTTGGAGTCCAAACAGGCTCTGATTGCATCGTTAGAGAGAGGGGCTCCCAAAAGCGTTGACTCAGTATGGCGCACAACACGTATACTAGTGGCGACCCGTTTAAACCTGTTGGAGATGGTAGCTTCCTCTTCTGCAGATGCATTAAGAAACAGCAGCTCGCACTTGCTGGAGTTCACTTCCAGACCAATATCTCTGGCGCTATCGGTGAGGACCTCCCAGCCCTGGAGGACTACATCAGGTTTGTCGCCCAAGGTAACATTGTCCAGGTACCACTCGTTGAGTTCAGCGTTCATAGAAGCAGCCACCGGCTGCACCACGAGGCAGAAGAGAGCAGGGCCCAATGGGTCCCCCTGCTGCACACCACACTGGGAATGGATGAACTTATCCCCGTATGCCAGACGGAAAGATGAGCCATAGCACTGATGCAAGAATGGGTAGAGACCAGGAATGCGGTCACGCACAGCATGCAACAGGCGATCACGGCAGACCGAGTTGAAAGCGTACAGGAAGTCGACCTTGAGGATGACCTTGACTTGGCTGTGGGGGTGAGAGAAATAACGCCTGGCTGCATGGATGGCAGCTTCTGCACCTCCTTTGGTGCCAAAGCCAAGTTGAACAGGACGGAGACAGGCACCAAGACTCGACACAATGTTATTGCAACCAAGCTTGGCAACCAGTCGACGCCAAGTGTTGCCAACAGCAATGGGTCTGACACCGCCCCCTTTCTTTGCAAGGGCGATAAGCGAGGCAGCATACAGAACGGAGCAAACAGAGTCTGGGACCTGGCCAGACAGCATAAGGTTGCACAGTTTCGTAATAGAAGATAGCAGACGCTCACGAACAACACCAACGCCGTCGCCGACAAGGTCCTTGAGATGCTGGGGTCTCAAGGAGTCTAATCCACCGGACGAGCCAGTGTGGAAAGAGTTCAGGCATTCAAGGACTAGGGGTTCGAAAACACGAAAAGAAGGAGCAGCTGCAGGAGGAGCTGGCGAGAAATCCTGGTGGGTGTCGCCAGAAGGGTGTTTGGCTTGGAGAGATGAGAAGGTATCATCGTTGTGCGGCACAAAGGAGTCGTCTGAGCTTATGACACGCACTGCTCCGCTCACGTCGCCCTCAGCTTTTTTGGTTTCGACAAGTCGCCGAATGGCGGTGCTGGGGGCGACATTCCGAATTCCCGCAGGCCGTTGATGATGTGTTTTGGGGGGGGGGGGGGGGAGGATCATGGAGAAAACCGTTGACTTGCTGTTTAATCAATGTAGCCAAGGAAACACGCCTTTCCGACTGACGAATGGGCACCTGAAAACACTTAGCTGGAAATGCAAGTAATCGTGACCAGGAAGCTTCAGTGTTCTCCAGCACGCAGTGATCAAGGACAGCAGAAAGGGCTTCAGCCGCAGGAATATGAGCGGCCTTAGGAATACGTCGAATGAGACGATGGGTATACTTAAGGTTAGCGATCCACTCGCCCAAGGCAACGGTGGAGGGAAGGGGCTGAGGCACGTGAGTCGCAGACGGTTGAGGCCCGACAGGCCATGACCTACAATGGTTACGTTGGTGGTTTTTGAGACCTGCACCCGCCTGGAAGTTACGCTTGCACCACTCACAGGGAACCCTGTTAACGTGGGCTGACCCACTGGCAACCGTGACCGAAGGTTCCGACCACTGGAACCATCCATGATTAGAATAGGCAAAGCATGAATTCGATGGTGCCTTTTCAAACGACCCAAAATGTGAAAATGCAGCAGCACACAAGACGCACTTAAAAGGCTTCTCTCCAGTATGAATTCGGAGGTGCCGCAATTAGATGGTTTCTACCCAGAATGAATACGAGAATGTATCTTTAAATGGCTTGGACGGAAAAACCCAGCACTACAAAAATCACACATGAATGGCTTCTCTCCAGTATGAATGCGAGAATGTGTATTTAAATGGTTTGAACAAGAAAATTCAGCACAACACAGATCACACTTGACTGGCTTCTCTCCAGTATGAACTCGAGCATGTGTCTTTAAAGCGCATGATTGGGCAAATTCGGCACAACAAAAAACGCACTAAAATGGCTTGTCTCCAGTACGAATGCAAAAATGTCTAACTGGTAAGTTAGAAATGGTTTATAATGCTAATACGTTGTGCTGCTCCTCCATTTGCTCAAATTCCACAACGTTGGGGGGGGGGGAGACGTGACAACGCATCACCAGTTACGTTTTCCTTTCCAGGTATATGCTGAAAATCATAGAAATACCCGTTCAGAAGGGGACTGCCCAACACTGAACTCTACCTGCTGCCATTTGGGGGAATTCCCTTCTTAGGACCAGAAATCCAGAGAAGAGCTTTCTGGTCGGATTGAAGGATAAACTTTTGACCATGAACGTATTCGTGAAATTTTTCACTCCCCAAGCTACACTTAAAGCTTCACGATCAAAATGGCTATATCCCTGTTCTGCGTTTGTTAAGTTTCTAGAAGCAAAAGCTATTGGTCGACTTTCGCCATTGGGCATTACATGCATCAGGCTACAGCCTACCCCGTCCAGACTTGAGTCGCACTCTAGCTCAAGCTTCTTTTTTGGTTTGTTATGGACTAAGATCTTAGACTTGACAAAACGTTCTTTTACAGTTTTAACTGCCTTGTCACAATCCTCCCCCAGATCCATTTTACCTTAGGGCTCAACAGCCGGTCACTGGGGCAAGAATGTGTGCCAAGTTTGGAAAGATACTTAGAATAGTGATTAACGAAACCAAGAAGGCTCTGTACCTCTTGAATGTTTGTGGGGTTTGGGGCCTTGGTAATGGCTTCAATAACTTCAGGCAGGGTATGCAGACCTTCAGCATTAATCATGTGACCCAACTATTTAAGTTCAGGCCGTGATAACTTGCATTTGTCAAAACGAAGTTTAGCACCTGCATCTTGAAGTGCAGTCAGAAGTTGGTTTAACGATTCGTCGTGGGATTGTCCCTTGCTACTGACCAAAATGTCGTCATAGAACGGCATGCACTTAGGAATTTTGTTAGTGACTTGCATCATAATGCGCTGAAATATTCCTGGACTTGAGGCTAGGCCTAAAGGCACTGTAAGCCATCTGTAAAGCCCTAGTGGCGTATTAATCGTTAAAGCAGCTTGAGACTCCTTATCCAACTCCTTATCCGACTCCTTATCATAACAGAAGATTTAGGGTGAGAACTGAAAATGAATTTTCTAACTGGACTTCCATCACCAGCGGTGTCCCACAAGGCAGTGTCCTCTCCCCACTACTCTTTAACATTTATATTGCTGATCTTACTGAGCAGTTAAGTAGTGACGGGTTTCAGTTTGCCGACGACATGAAAGCTCTCAAAATCCACCACGGGGAAGAAGATAGAGCGGAATTGCAGAACGATTTGGACAAGATTGCTAATTACTGTGACACTTGGTCTATGAAGATTAATAACAGCAAGTGTGCCGTTCTCCATGGTGGTCATCTAAATGTCAAGCAGCAATACTATTTACGTAATGTACCCATTCAAAGTAAAGAATCTGAGAAAGACCTTGGGATCTTCGTAAATCATGATCTATCCTGGACGGAACAATGTAACAGTGTTGCCAAGAAAGCTAACCGTACCATCGGGCTCTTTAAGCGAACCTTTGGGAAAATTCCAGCTGATAATTTTGGGATTATCTACAAAACATATGTAAGATCCATTATTGAATACTGCAATTCTATTTGGAGTCCCAGCCTGAAAAAAGACCAGACAATTCTCGAACGGGTACAGCGAAGAGCTACTAGGCTAGTGAATGGAACTAGAGGTATGAGCTACGAACAAAGGTTGGCCATGCTCAAGCTGCCAACCCTTGAGAAAAGAAGAAAACGCGGTGATTTGATCGAATGCTTCAAAATTATGAAGGGGTACTACGACCTGGACAAAAATAACTTCTGGATGCCTTCGAAGTGTGCAAGTACCAGAGGTCACAACTCCAGAATTTTCAAGCCGCAAGCAAGGGTGAACACTGTGAAATCCTTTTTCACGCATCGTGTGATTGACGATTGGAACTCTCTGCCCCAGAGTGTCGTGGACGCAACGTCGATCAACACTTTCAAAAACAGACTAGACAAAATCATCTAGTTCGAAACTTGTATTTTTTATGATGGTTTTATTGAGAAGGAGCGTATAAGCAGAATGCTTCCTGCTCTCGATTTACATATTACATATTACAACTCAATCTGCAGGAATGCATCCTTCAAATAAATCGAACGAAAGGTATCACTGCCTGACAATTCACTACATAACTCGGCGGCTGTGGGAACCGGATAATGGTCGACTTCTAGTTGAGGATTAACGGTGGTTTTATAATCCCCTATGACATGTATGTCACCGTTTGGTTTATGAACTATGACCAGAGGAATCGCCCATCCGGAAGTTTCCACAGCCTCGTGAATACCCAGGCCAACAAGGTGCAGGATTTCCTGATTAACTCGCTCTTTTAACGCCAGGGGTACGGGGCGAACTCGGGGATAAACCGGTTTCGAGTCAGCCTTTAACTGTATTTTGGCCTATAGTTTTTGAATTTCCCAAAGCCGGAGCCAAAAAGCTCTGAAAAACTCTCTTCAGTCTCCTTTGTGTCAACTTTCTTTACCTGTTTAACTTTAGTTTGGAGATCAAAAAGGCGTTATTTCCGACTCGAAAAACAGAAATCCAATAATTGCCAAATAAATTGGACTTGTAATGTTTGGATACCATAGCATCTAAATGCAGGGTATGCAGACAGTTACTTCTAAATCAATTAAAAACATGGCTTTTTCCTCCCCTTCAGTGTACGAGTTAATTGGGTATAGGTTATTTTGTAATGGCACATTAGAAAAGTATTTGTTATACCAGTCCATGGAGATGACTGTTCCATCTGCACCGGAATCTTGTTCCATGAGTAACTCGATTCCGTTCCGAGTGACTGGAATGTACCATTTAGCTATTTTCATACGGTTTATGACAACTTTATTAGTTTGAACTAATTCTGTACTTTGTTTGTTGCTACTGCTCACTCCGATGGTATTATTTTGTAAACCATAGTCCTCTACGGACTCTAAATCGCTGCTGGACTCGTCATACCTGTTATTAATGTCACTGTCTTCATTTTCTGAATTGCTTTGTTCGTTTTTGCTTAGCAGATTTATCTTTTTGGGGTAACTGTATTTATTCTTAGTCTTACTTTTGGGAGTAAAACTCTGTGTTGTTTTGGAGTTTACTTTTGATGATTTTTGACTAGAACTTTTCCTACAGATTGCCTTAAGGTGTCCTTGAGTATGGCAGCGGCCACAGATGTAATCTTTATATTTACACCTTGATTTGACGTAACCGGCGCATCTGCAACAAAAACAAGTGATATCACAACCAGGTTTTGGACGAAATTTCGAAGTTTTGTTTCGTTTTGTGGCATAGTTAACAGCCTTGATTGTCGAGTGTATTTCAACTTGGTCTGCCTCTGCAGATTCCAGGGACAGAGCAAATGAAACGGTTTGAGTTAGATCAAGAGTTTTCTTCAATAGCTGCATTTGAATTTTCTTTGATAAAATTCCGCCTATGAATCTGTCACGAATCATTTCACTGTTGATATTCTTGATTTTATCAAAATCACAATGTTTAGTAAATAATTTAAGAGCTGAAACATATTAATTAATAGATTCGTCTGACTTTTGAGCTCTTCTGAAGAACTTTACTCTTTCAGACACTACAGAAGGAAGTGGTTCCAAATCATCTAGAATAACCTTAACTAATTCATCATACCTAATTTATCTGCATCAGCAACTTTCTTTGCTCTAAAGATATAAGTTATTCTTGTAGAATATATATCCCTTGTGTCAACTTCATGGTCAAACTCTGCAAACAGGCCAGACGATTTCGCCATATCTTCTGTGTCTGTATCACTAGCACTTAGGCTAAGACTAGGATCAATAAATAAATTATTTATTGCAACATCAACTGTGGCGCTGTAATGAAGTCACACAGCTTTACAGCAATTACAGCAATTACTAAAGCCACTAGAGACCATAATTGAATTGCTAACAACTAAGCCTAATTCCATGATTATTAGCCAACCTAATTTTACAATTTTGTTTACCCAAAATGCTTCATAACTAGGATTTTACACACACGGTTTTTAGTGTACTTCTCAAGTAACAAAAACAATACCACCGGCTTAAGCAGCCTGCAAGCCGAAAAAGTTTCACTAAACTAAAGGTAATTAAATTGAGAATTTCCTTGACCGAAATTTGCTTACTTGATCGTGTACTAAATTCGCCCAATCACACCCGACTTACAGTGATAATCACGCAGTAGCTTTCAAAAGCTACTGCGTGATTATCAAACGTAATATCCCAAGAGCTAAGGAAATTATCAGATAATTTTTTCACCTCGAATGTTTTGGCCCCTATAAACTCACTCGTGCTATTTATTGGCAGATAATTTAGGCAGAAATTAATGTCTGCCTAAATAGCACTCTTGAGTTTATACGGGCCAAAACACTCGAGTTGAAAAAAATTATCGATAATTTCCTTAGCTCTTGGGATATTGCATATGATAATATACCTCACCAGCCAGGCAGAGTAGAGATAAGGCAACATCGGTTTGCAAGGACCCAATTCATTTTCGTTTTTCAGGCTTATCTAGTTACAGTATGATAGGTGAAAACCGCCAACGTGTTGCATTGGGACACAAACCTTGTACGTGTGGTGTGCTGGCAAAGCAGTATCTTCCCCTGTTTTAGCAATAAGGAAACAAATTGTAACTATAAAAAATTCGAACCGCACAAAGTTCCACTCAACACAAGCAACTACTTTTTTTTTTAAGATTTAAATTAATCCCACTCGGGCACTAAACTATTTCGCCTAAATAGTGAATTTGCCAACTTACCAAATTCGGAGCACTGAAGATGGTTGGTGGGGGAAGTCATTTACAAAATCTTAAACAATTCTCCACTGGGGTCACCATTCTGTTATGTCTTGATGGTGGACCAAATGCGTAGGTTCCCCCCATCAGAGTAACGAGTCTAAACACACACTTAATGCAAGCACAGAAAAGGATGGATTTAATCAGTAACAGGCTTCTTTATAAACAATTACAGGTCATGTGACCAGATGCTGTCACATGTCTATGGTGATAAGTATGTACAACAACAATTCTTTAGAATTCTTTAGTCCCGCTACTACTACCAACCTTTGGGGAAACTCCCTGAAGATCCAGAAGCCCCATGAACGACTCGAAGTAAAAAAATAACTTCTTTTCTGTGTCAAGGCAGCCCTTGACAAACATATGAGGCGGTTAGAAGTGGTGTAAGTCAATTTTATGTAGTTTTGAGAATACAAAGGTTAAAGTTAGGAATTATTAGTGAAATCACCGTAACAGCTATGGTGTTGAAATTTCGTAGAAGTCATGTCAACATATGTTGAAATCTGTGGATTTATGAACAATAAAAAAATAATTAAACTTTCTTACCCCTACGACCTTACCAATGGACTTGCGCCATTTAAGCCCTCAATAAGTTTCCAACATGGAGTAAGACGTAGACGTAGACCAAAATTTTTATTTAAATAATTGTTTTTTTTCGGCCTGTATTTCGTACAGACCAAGGCAGAATACTGAGAAAGACTTAACAAAGATTTACTTATAATTAAAGCACTTGTCAGTCTTCATAAATGATCGTAATCGTTTTGACCAACATTGCCTGTGCGCAAAGTGGTGTAGTAATCATGGAAAAGTGGAGGGATGTAGACAAGAAGATCTTGCACGTCTTGCTTTTATTTAACTGTTGTTAAGACATCCTCCAGGATGCAAAATCCCTTGACTGATAGTGTGTAGTGCAGGTGGGCGTCCGCGAGCTCGTTTAGCAAGGTCCACAGTACTAAATGGAACTTCGACGCCAGAGGTGTACTTGAATTTCATTTGGTATGGATTTGAACGCTCAAAGCAAATCCACTAGATCTTCAGCCAATTCACACCCTGTCCATCAACAGTTGTTTTACGATTTGTAATCCTTCTGTAATGGTAGGGTTGTCACTAAGTCATCGGATGTAATTTCGTGTACACCGAATGGGTCCTTTTTCTTATTTTCCCGTACTTTTTCGTACAATTGTGAAGCGCTGTAAATAAACTGGATCTTAAGTACCAAGGCTTCAATGGTCCCAAAACTGCATCATTTGGCAAGTAAGTATGTCCCGTAACAAGGAACTTATAGTTGATGGCTGCGAGCTGTACATCAGGACTAGAAACTAACTTCATCATTGTAACGGCAACTTTAATGTTCCTATTTTGCCCACTGCAACAGTTGCTGTACAAAATAACGTGTTTGTACTCTTGAGGCATACAATTTGATATGGCGTACTAAACATGAAGTAATTTCTTGGGTACCACGAGATGCTTGCGTTTCATCCCACATGTATATGACTCCTTGTCTAGAATGCATGATATGGATGCCTAAATTGTACACATACATGTTTCGTTTATAGTATGCGACAGAAGTTGTTAGCCTGGGGAACACAAGCACTTTCTGAAGGTCGAAACTTGCAACGTAGACCCTGCCTTCTTTCGACAACTCGCTGTCAGACTTTAATGCATTTCTAGCAGTCGTAGATGAAGTTGATGTGAAGTTTCCAGTAATAACTTCTTTGCTGGATCTTCAACATTTGCTTTTGTTTTGTACTCGTCGCATTTGCAGCTGGTGTCCTTACGAGGAGCATGGAAGTGCAGATTAAATTCTGTATTAAAAATACAGCGATACATTGATTCCTTTACTCAAGGCTTACCAGCTGCAATCTGTTCTTGAGCATACAGTCCATACATTTTCATACCATTTAAATCGGAGTCCAGGTACTTTATATTAGAATTCTTGTTCCTTGAGTAATGGCTTGTGTGAGCTGGAAAACATTTGATGTCGTTTCGCATACCATCTTTTATTTCTATGCTGATAGCTTTTTTTGGTGGTTTTTCGAGCTTTTTATTAATTCCTGGTGTGTGTTCCTTTTTGGCAGCAGTTAGCAGCCGAGTTAGTCTTCCGTCTGAAACATGAAAAGTAGGCAAAAAGAACGGTTTGCACATACGAACAGAAATTTTTTCTCCTTTTAGCCAGTATTCGTAAGAGCATGTTTTAGGTCCATGACTGTTATCCCAACCATGATGCCTCTTTATGTTTTTTTTTTAACAAGCCCAGCAATATAAATATTCTGCTTTGACGAACGTTTCATGGCACAGAAACTATCGAATAATAGTTTTCTGGTTGTTTCTTTAACAGTTTCGTGGCACTGCAATTTGCATTTACAGAGAATGTGTCTAAATTTCTTTGCAGGCACTATTTTGCCCTTAACAGTAGTATATGTCATTCCCCAATTTCGTGCACGTTTCCAGACGTTTCGTTTCCATTCACTTGGGTTTTAGTACATTTTCGGGTTCTGTTAGGTCTATTTTCACAACTTTGTACATCAGCTGAAACTTCACATCGTTGAACTGTTTGTTCATCCCGAATTTCTAGACCTTTCTGCAAATCATATTAGCAGCTGACTCTTCATTTTCACTCTCCAGGCACAGTTTTAGGCTTTCTTCATCTGAAAAGACAGTATGTGATAGTACTAATGTAGTAGAATAAAAGGCAGAAAAAGAAGGAAAGGCTCGACAAAAATATCTTACTAGTTTGTTTACATGGAAAATGTTTAGTGCTCAAGTGAAGCAAGTCGCACCACACAAAGAATAAGTTTCAGGGTAAAATATCAATTTCCAAATTAATTTTGAGTACAAAAAAACCACTCAGAATTGTTCTCTGACTCACCATAATAATTGTGGATTCCATCACTTAAGTTGCTTTCATCATCTTCTTCGTAATTAGGCACATAATTGCTGCTGTTTGAGCTAGTCATAGTCCGTGTCAGCCATCTTGAATTACCTGCTGTGACTTGCACCATTTGTGTTCCAAACAGTGAAGCTTTTTATTTCGTGCACAAGGAGGTGCTGCCATCTGCTGGCCAGGAAATGAAGATTTGGTACTTACACCATTTATGCACTAAAACTTTACACCAAAAGGACTCAAAATATCTACTTAAAGTAAGTATTTATTTATTGAGTAAGTATTTATACACTTCAAGCACCATTAAAGGTATAAGAAAAAGATAATACAAAAATAATAAAGAATCAACTTCAGACACGAAGGTGAACAAATCGCCCAGTCGCATTTCATGGCTGTGAAGTCGGCTGTGAATCTTTAAGTTCACATTGTCAAAATGCAGCACAACCCGACCCGCTTTGAAACTGGCTTACAAAAAGAAAACGGCAGAGTATCACAAAAGGTTCTCTTCTTAGAAAAAAAAAACAGCTCAATACAACATGCTATTAAATGGGTTCCCTCCGGAATGAAGTCAGCCGAAAATCTTAAAACTCGTCTTTGTGAAAAAGAAGCACATCACAACTCACAAAATTCTTAAACTGACAGTTTCACTCCAGAAAGTGTTAAGCAGTGAGAAAAAGTACAGAAAAGGTTGCAAAAGAAGTTTAACAGCGTATGTGATCAAGCGAATTCAGCGGAGGACATAATTAGCCTGAAGACTTCTATAAAGCTCTCCCCGACAATCAAGACCCTCTCTTGAACAACACCACCTTCCGTATTCCAACAAGGCATTGTTGATTTCCTTGCCCAAGTTGTGTGTTGCAGCCCTTGGTATTTCTAAACAGGCAAGAGCTGAGGCGGTTATCGCACTTTCTCAGTTGCTACCACCGTTGAACTTTACTCCATGTCACCTGCAGAGCGAAGGTGAGTTGGTTAAGCTGGAAGCAGGCCTCATGGTTGCTAGAGAAGGACCAACCCAACGATCTCTTAATCGCTAGGTGGTAGGCTCTTGCGATATTATTCCACTGACCCTTGATAATGTTATTGCAGAACTCGATCCCATAGAAGTGAAGGGCGCAGCTTCTCATTACGACCCAGAGGTCTTCAGTAGAAATGATGTTCCGGAACATCATGTACACAGCATTGCTCTGCCTGCACAGGTTTTGACGAATGCATGAAAGTTCACCCCCCAACTCAGATCGGAGCAGAAGGTGATCAACCCACTCGATTTCTTTTTGATAGAGGGTGAGTTTCTTAATCTCATACCTCGTCTCATTCCCGGTGAAAAAACAAATGCACTTGGTTTTGCTAACGTTGCACGAAAAACCAACGTGTCGAAGACTATCGACAAGTGAGTGAAGCGTTTCTTGGGAGTCCCTCTTGGCTGAGACCAAGGCAAAAGACATCGTAGGCGTAAGCGAGAAAGCACATTTTCAGCATCTCTATGTGCCAGGTGTCAAGTCCCCTCTCTGCATCTGTGAGGGCCATGTCAAGAACAGCAGTAAAAAGAAGGGCAGAGAGAGGGCTTTCTTGCCTGACTCCCTCTTCAATTGAGAAAGTAGAAGATAAGCAATTCCCACGCTTAACTCTGATAAGACTCATCGTCATACTTGTCCTTAATGAGGAGGATAACATTCTTCTTGATGTTTTTCTCAGCGAGGCACTCCTAAATTTTTTGTCTTGGAATGCTGTCAAAAGCTTTTTTGATGTCGACAGAGCAGGCAAAGATCTTTCCGCTACGTTTAGTGCCCTTCTGAACAACAGTCTCGAGAACCTTAGCAGCAATCTTTGTTGAGTGAAGCTTCTTATAAGCGAATTGGAATTGGGAGATATCCATCAATGATTGAATTTAGTTGAGGATTGCGCCGTCAATAACCTTCGACCACGGGGAAGTAACACTAATCACTCTGTATTTCGAGCTTTCGAATGGAGAAAGTTCGTTTCCCTTGAGAATGGGGATAGCAATAACGTCATTGGTGCCTTTGGGGACGTGAGAGTGTCTGAAGGCACATTGAAGACCAGCAGAGAGTGCGGCCGGAAGCAGCGGACCCGCAAGTTTAATATGCTCTGCGCAAATGCCATCAGGTCCAGGAGACTTCCCGTTTTGTAGAGAAGAAATGGCATTCCGGATGGAGCTGTCCGTAGGGATGATGACCTCTTCTTCAGTTTTTGGCGGTGAAAGCAGCTCAGTGTCAGGAGAGAAGTGGTCAGGCTGATCCTTCCCATTACAGGTAAGTCTTTCCACTGCTTGGTGATGCTGAGGTCACCAGATATGCCATCCACGACATCCGCCGAAGTGGTCTTGTTGGACCGGAGGGAGTTGACTTTGTTCCAGAAGATTGCCAGGGTAAGACGTCTATTAGCCTTAACGAAGCCTGATTTCACGTTCGTGCTTCTTACACCACCTAATCGCTCCCTTGAAGATTCTTCGTTTTTCTTTTCTGGCCTCATTGAGAAGGCTTTCGATAGGTTTGTTGTGCAAACATCAGTTCCGGTGAGCAGAAATGAAGTTATTGCATTTCTCTATAACGTGGTGATTCCAGCCTCCAATATTTTGCCGTTTCAGCTTCTTCCTATGTGGCTTACCGCACTCGCTGTCAGCCCTCTTCATGAGTTCGTTTAAAAAGGTGTAGGCACCGTCAATGTCAGCAAGATGTTGAGTCAGTGCAACCAACAAGAACGCAGTCCAGCACTTCAGGTGGAGGGGCAGTAGAGATTCTCATCAATCTTTTTCCAGTACCATTTTTGTCAAAATTGGACTTAACACCACTTGTGTTCTAACTGCCTCATATGCACTACCTGTAATCTTCATGTCCCCCTACCCCTTTCCCGTTTCCTTTTTCTCTTCGGCTAAAAGTCTCTGGCTTTGATGTTTCCCCGCTATTAAACTAAACTATGTTACAGTATTATCATGTACGGTAAGCACATCCTAACACTAACAGTATGGGGAACTCAGTTATGCTAACAAGCTGTAGTGCCACATGTGACAACACTATGGAGAGTATAAGCAGAATGCTTCCAGCTCTCGATTTACATTATTATTATTTTGCTTTTGATATTACATTTCAATTCTACTTGTAGTGAAAACGCAGCATCACACAATTCACATTTCTACGGTTTCTAGCCAGTATGAATTCTTTGTCTATGCTTTTTCAACGTACCTAACCTAGAAAAAAGAGCACCACACAATTTGCATTGGTAAGGTTTCTCACCAGAATGAATTCCGCTATGCCTTTTCAAATTTCTTTGATCTGAAAACGCAGCATCACACG
>JAHWFP010152111.1:0-10838 GCA_023313725.1 Lithobius niger | reverse complement strand
TATCTGTAACAACAGAAGAGGGCACATTGGGGTAATAATTATTGCTACTTTGAAATAATTCCGCTCAGCTCTGGAAGCCTGCATCGAAGAAATAAATAGACCATTATATCGTTAATAGCTGCCAATTTCGAGTCCTGTTAATTAAAAACGTAGCTTAAATTAGTTTGGTTTAAAACAATATGCGTTTAGCTGAAACACGGATTCTTTCAAAAAAGGGTTTAAAGGGTTTAACGAGCGTTAACCACTCCTGGTCATCTGCCCGAAGCCCTAATGCCCTATGTCTGCAACAGCCAGATTCCCAGGCGGTCACTCACCCAAGTATTCTTCATTCACCCAAGGATTCTTTCGACTTAATTTATTCGGAGCCATGGCCCTGAGCCGTACGCCCCATCTATGGTTATACATACAACTTACACTACACTACACTGCACACTACACTACACTAAACTACACTTTACACTGTGCTACACTGCACTACACTGCATTATATCCCTATTCACATCTTACACTTTACACTGCACTGGACTATACACCGCACTACACTGCATTACACCACACTACGCTTGACACTGCACACTCGTCACAACCACCATGGCACTGCACATCCTGGAGCGGCTTGCCTTCTCTCTCCCATTTAGGGAAAGTTCCAGCAAGCCTCACTACACCAGCATAGAAAGCACAGACTTCATATGGGAAAGGTCCGGACTTCATCATTGGCACCTAGTCACTCCTCTTCTATCCCATACCAGCATCACTGCAGCACCACACAGCCTGTCATCTCTGCTACATTGGTGACCTTCAAACCATCACCGTGTACGTTGCAAAGAAGCCCGAGGGAACAGGAGCGCACAAATCCCTGCTACACATCAATCCCCGCTACACGACAAAATTTCCGACCATCTTTAGCCGAATATATGGTCGGTCACCACCCTCTACTGATAGTAATTCCTGCGTCGTGGACATTGTTCGCAACCAGGGAGCCAACAACACCCTTGCAGCGACATACTTCCTGCAATGCCAGAGGACATGATCAGGACTTTCATCAACTAGACACACTGGGCAGACCGGCGTGCCAACCCAACCAAACCTAAATCTGTGGGAGCGAAGTAAAGTATGCCCTATTCTAAGTCGAGACAGGACCTTCGCATCCCGGTACGACAACCTATCCAACAGGGACTTCCCTGCACACACCGGATGTAATGCATAAAAGCCTCTGGCTCCATCCGATCCCTCCCATTCACTTTGCCACTTAGCCAGAGCCCATTGCCTAATGGCAGTGCGCTGCATCCGCGCCGACAACACCGGGACCACTGGCAAGCACTGCCCTCTCACCGCCTCACGAGCCAGTCCATCTGCTTGGACATTGCCTGGATTGTCACTGTGGCCTTTTATCCACCTGAACACAACATTGCTACTGCGTGTCGCCACCCAGAACTTCCAAAGGATAGTATAAAGCAAAGGATCCGTCACACTGAGTGTTTCGCACGACTTTCGCAAGAGCCCATAGCTGGCTAGTGAGTCAGTATAAAGCGTAAATGATGGCAGCCGCAGCTCGACTGCTACATCAAGCGCGACTGAGATAGCCAGTAGCTCGCAAAGCATGCTCGATGTCGCAGCTGTCACATGGCGCTGCACCGTGACCTTCAGTGACGGAATAATTACACCGAGTCCACCACTCCGTTCACTTGCACGATACGAAGCATCACAGAAAACATCGCATTCCGTGCCACTCAGCTCAAAGACCCGCTCAACATCGGTACACCAACTCCACGGGCTGAGTGCTCGCGCACAGGCCACCAACGGAGCACCTCCAGAGATCTGGTGAAGCAGAGAGACACCAGCACCAGCCTCTCCTAGGACACTTCTAGCCTTCTCGCACAACTTCCCATAATCCGCCAAAATCCTCCCCACAGGATCTCTCTCACCACGGCTCAAATTGCGCATACATAGAGTAACAAGAAGCTCCCGTGCCCGGAGTTCAACCGGTAGCTCCCCGCATTCTACACACAGTGCCTGCACCGGAGTAGAGGCAATACACCCCGTAACTGTTCGTAGACATTCATTGACAACCACTTGGAGAGCTTTCAAGTGCCTGGGCGTATTTGCTAGGAACGGAAGATGGTAATCCATCGTCGATCGAACGAATGTTCTGTACGTCGGAGTAATGCCCCACGTGTAACACTTTTCCCACCACACAGAGCACGCAACACCGCCGCCCTGGCTAAAAGTTTATCTCTCACCCTTGCAACATCAAGCGACCAATCCAGGGCAGCATCTAGCACCACACCAAGGTATTTTACACTTCCCTTCGGAGTGACAACCTGGTCTCCCGTTGTTGTAAACACCACAGCTTCAGTCTTAGCCGGGGCTAACAACAAGCCTCTCACGCTAAGAAGGCGCTGTACATCTACTAAGGTCTTCTGCGCCTGTTCTACTAAAAGGCTGAGCACATCCCCCACAAACCATACCGCGACATCATCTGCATAACACACAATGTTCGCAGACAACCCAATCTCTACTAGCACTTCGTTTATCGCAACCGCAAACAATGTCGGGCTCAGACAGCTCCCTTGTGGGAGCCCTCTGCTAGTTGTTGCCTCAGAAGACCAGCTTCCATTAACCCTAGTTACAAAGACGCGCGTATCAAGGAGGGCCACAATCGTGTTAACGAGTCGCTCACTCACTCCCATATTAATCAGAGAGGCCTTGACCCATGCGATGGAGACAGTATCATACGCTGCCTTGATGTCTAAAAAGACAGCCAAGACAACCTTTCCCTGCGCCCACGCCTCACGAATGCTGGAGAGCAGAAACAAAATGGCGTCCTGAGCACTACGACTCGGGCGATACCCGAACTGCACACCAGCCAAACACTCGTAGTACTCCATGTGCCAACTCAGCCTTCTGATAACCATTCGCTCATATATTTTCCGGATGCACGATAATAAAGCAATTGGCCTGTAGTTCATCATATCCGACCTGTTACTACCAGGTTTGTGCACTGGGACTAAAATGGTGAATAACCATGCCGGTGGCACAGACCTACTGTCAAAGACTTGCTGGAACAAAGCCAGAAGGGTTCTCTGTTCAGCAGCAGGTCGGCAACGCAAAGCATCATAACTAACACCATCAATGCCTACTGCACTGGACGTCTTACAACACGCTAACGACGCCCGGAATTCTGAGAACTCCCACTGCATATCTCCTACAGCCGTAATCGGACCAGTAGTAGATGATGGGGGAGAAATACCAACAGCAAGGTTGTACACGCTTGCGAATCTCGCATTAAATGCGTCTGCCATTTTCACACCACGCAGCACTTCCCGGTTGCCCATAGTCGCCGTCATGCTATACACCCACGTTTGCACCGTCTTACTCCCGCACCGACCAACAGCTTTCCACGCTTGCAGAAGCGAACCCATGCCCGCGACTTTCTCACACAAACGCTCACTGAACAACTCCTTCTCCTCTCTCAGTATAAAGTGTGTTTCCTCAGACACACCGCAATATACAAACCATAACTCTTCAGTCGGTGCCCGCTTCCACTGCCGGTACGCCCTACGTCTATCTCTAACCGCTACAGTGCACCGGTTCGTCCACCATCGTGGACGATTCGCATCACACAAAATGCGATGCTGATTTTGCAACGGCCGCTCACCAATCCACTT
This sequence comes from Lithobius niger, assembly GCA_023313725.1. Lineage (NCBI taxonomy): Eukaryota > Metazoa > Arthropoda > Chilopoda > Lithobiomorpha > Lithobiidae > Lithobius > Lithobius niger. Next base: position 7,170 of record JAHWFP010152111.1, on the reverse strand, counting down.
ACCAAAAATGCCATTATCTACTACTGGTCGCCTTGGATTCTTACCTAATTGAGATTCAAGAACTCTTTGCTTGCACGGACACAGAGCAACCGGGAAGTGGTCACTTCCACGCAAGTCATCTGAGACCTCAAGTACAAATTGGTCTGCAATTGAACGCGAACACACGAAAAAATCTAACACTGATTCATGAACAGCCTCTTGCCGCCACCGCACAAATGTTGGCGTGCCATCTTGCATAACTACGAAATTCTGACTCCGAATCGCTTCCGCTAACCTACAGCCACGTGCATCAGTCCGCAGCGAACCCCAGTCGTAGTGATGGCTGTTAAAGTCCCCACCAACTACAACTGGAGTCGCAAACTGCGCAAACCAGCGTGTCCACTCATTCACTGACGGATGACCCATGATGTGGACAAAAACAATCGTAACCCATTCCCCACCCATATACACTTTTATTGCTACGGCATCAATGCCCACCACCTGAAATGCAATCTGCACAACACAGTATGGAACAGACCACCTTATGAAAACGCCTACCTTTAAACTCGAGAGCACAAAATCTGCCTCCCAGATGGACGCATCAAATCCCTGCATGTTGTTGACTTCCTGGATGCCCAGAATGTCCACATGTTTCAAGAGAAGCTCTACCTCACCTAATTTTCGTTGGATTCCCCTAGCATTCCAAGATGCAATTTTAAAACGTGTTAATGATGTGAATCTTGGTACAGGCTTCCCACCTCACCTAACCTACTCCCCCCGCATCTCCTGTTCCCTCAAACTCACCACAACTTAAAATAATCTGGCTGTTTTGTATTTGTGTAATCTGGGCCTCATTTGACAGCTTACCCTCAACCTCACTTGTGATGGACGCATACTCATGGTCGCCCTCCTCTTGCACTTCACTTTCAACTACAACCTCAGCTGGATCGATGTGCATTACTCCCTCATCTACACGACCCACTTCTTCATCTTCTTCTGCCATAGTGGCGTTTCCCGAGAAATCTGCAATTTGCGTAATCACTGGCACGGGAGATCCAGTCCCCTTTTTCCGCTTCCTCTTCCTTTTTGCTGGTGGAGTGATCCACGGCCCGTCACTCTCTTGATTTTGTTCATCATGTGCCACTCTATCTTTGCCTAACTGCACACACCCAGAAGCCGCAAAAATTCCACTTTGATCACTTGAATTCAATTCCCGTCCTTCGGCCTTTTCTAGTGCTGCTGAAAGGCATGGGGCGCTCGTACTCATGGTAGGCAGGCCCAGGTACACCTGTCCACCACTGCGTTGTTGTTGTTGCTGCTGCTGCGCAGCCAGTGGCTGTTGCACTTGCTGCTTGTCGCGCGACTCCTTACTTTCCTGCAACCGCCTCGGGACCTCTCGCTGAACGTTTTGCGACATCTGCTGCACCATTCTATCTCTCTCCGCTGCTTGTAGGTGCGGACATAGGTGCCTTGGGTCACACCAAATCTTACAAATTTCGCACGTGCGGCTCGCGCACGCGCGACGATAATGTCCTCTCATGTGACACCTCAAGCACTGAGGCGCGCGATCTTTTACCAAGACAAGAGTTTGAATACCCTTGATTGTGACGACATCGGGCACATCTTCAATTGTGACTCCGTCTCGCAGGCGCAGTGTCACAATGCGAGTTGTCGTTTCACACACTGCCCTCCCTCGGATAGTAAGACTCTCAAATGCATGACGCTCTAGTGTAGCAATCCGCGCAAACCCAACTGCCACTTCCTGCGCCGTGATGCCCCTGGGCAGCCAAAGCAGGCGTGCTTGAATCGTCTGCTCATGCAGGTCAAAGAGCTCAACAGGATGCCCATTAATTGAGAGTTTGGCTTGCAGCAGCCTCTGCTTGGCCGCCATGGTCCGAACTTCCACTTCAAATACGTGCCCAGCACGAAGCGTCCCAGCACCAACAATTTCCTCTGCCCCCACAACGTCAGCTGCAGCCAAAAAAATCTGAGTGGTGGGATACGGTCGCCCCGCTAACGCACACACTATGACCACGGACCTTGGCATGCGGACATTGGCAAGACCCCCTCCATATAATCTCTTGAGGGCCTGCAAACTCTTGAATTGTCCCTGGTCAACCACATCTTCTTCTGCTTCTGCCCTCTCCTCTTCCCCTCTTCCAGTATCATTATCTTTCCAGGCCGCCTGCCCTGTCACTGCAGCACTGAAGAGCCTCACAGCCCGTACTGCTGCTTCTCTGTCTGAATCTCCGTCTCGTCTCTCCTTCACTGCCATCTCATTGCCTCCGCCATCTTGCTTTCCCCGGATTCTTTCATTTTATCCATTAACAATCACTATTGGAAATAGCACACCAAGAATTGTTAGGCACGGTAGCAATGACATGGCATGCGCAGGAAGAATGAAACAAACGGTTGTTTAATGGCTGTCTGGTTGGTATGTTTCAGTAGTGTAAGTTTAGCTTCAGAGTGAGCGAATGGTGTAAGGACCTAATAGGGGGGGGGGGATTGAGGCTTAATGGCGCGTTGACAGCTTGGTCATTAGCGCCAACCTCAGTCACAGTGCAGTGGTCCGGGTTGCCACTGCACCACACATTACAGAGATATTATTCAAACCCCTAATCTAAATCTTGTCATACATCTGTACCTCCTGCAAAAATCGAAAAACACCGGACAGGAGGACAGACTTATCGCCCAATTGACGCACAATGTCATGCGGAAGATGGAAACGACGACGAAAACCATCAAGATGGCAACAATCAACAAGGAAGTGGCCGCCGACACCAATAACATTCAGGAGGGTCAACCCTCCCGCAAAAGGAAACAGTGAGTAAGCCGAGTGTGACCAATCCGCAAACGCGCCAACACCACCTCCTCACCGCGACTGCGGCGACACGCCGAGTGCCATTCCTCAACAGTGCCTTTAATAGCTCGTAACTTATTGCCGTCCTGTCCATCCCACGAGGCTTGCCAAAAAGCGTGTAACCTCAGACGCAGAGTTGGAAAAGCGTCCGAGGGAACAAGGCTGAGATCCCTTCCGAGAGGGCCAGAAAGGGCCCCTTTTGCTGCAGAATCCGCTTGCTCATTTCCACCTATCCCAACATGGCCCGGGATCCAGCAGAAAAGCACGGTTTTCCGCTGGCCAGGCAAGCGGGAAAGCAAAGCTTGGACACGTTGTGTCAAGGGATTCCGAGCGAATGGTGTAAGGACCTAATAGGCTCAATAAACATAAACATAAACATGAAACAAACGTTATTTTAAATTGTAGCCGCGATTGTAGCCGTTACTTTGGATTGTTGGGCTGCTGCAGGCTGCTCCTCCTCCTTGTGCAGGTTCCTGAGGTAGAGTATTATATTAGTAGATGCGTCGAATTTTGTGCGAATTGTGTTTTTTTGCTATCTCCATAATTTTCGCATTAGCAGTGCACACGATGCTATTGTTGGTTACATAATAGTGTCCTTGCTAAAATCTGTTTTTGCTTGAAAACTGGTAGCATTAATACCACATATGTACCCCCCCCCCCCGGCCCCCAAAAAAGTGTTTCTTTGTGTACGTTATTGCCTTTTTTTTTAACCTTTTTAAATACTTCCAGCAGCGCGCGCAGGGAGGGGAGGGTAAAGATCTGAAGTTAACAAAAAAAAGAATTGAAAAAATTGGTTCTTTTAAACGCCCAGGAGTTGTTTCTACAGGGCTCCGAGTTACTTAGAGCAACCATCTCCTCCTTGCACCCCTTAGATAATTGTAAGACCCTATTCTGAATTCTAAAACTCCCCCCGCCCCTCCCCGCCCCAGAAAATCTGGGGGGGCGACACGTTCCTTCCAAACACCGTATAAAAATAGTGTTAAATTTAAAATTGTGTATGTACCTGCAAAGTAAACGAACATTTCGGAAATCTTATTTTATTTTTCTAATAAAATATTTACAATTTAAAAAGTAGTAATGTACATTTGAAATTCTAAAAACGTTCTATATACATATCACAAAGCTACGTGGTGATTGCACCAAACTCCCAGCATTCGGTGATGGGTTGTTTATTTCTTCACAGCTACGGAGAATGCTAATAAGTGCTGTCTTCTAACATTGGGTCAATCTGCTTACGATAAGACGACATCTGTTGGTAGGTTTTTTTCACCTCTTCATGTATCCACTAGAAAGAAGAAAAAACTCGTCTGAATTAAAATGAATATAACCTTGATGTGATTTTTTTTTCTGTGCACAAGCTCAGGAGCACAAAATATTAATAAAGACGGTTTTTTTTTAGATTCTTCAAATATGGAAAAACCGCTGAAAATAAGTACTAACTAGCGGGCGAGTTCAGACTTCCAAAATACGCAATAAAACACAGCTTTAATTTTCGGGGGCGACACACTCACCTACTTTTTCAAAAGTACAATAAAATGGAAATACCGTGAAGGTTCTCCATGATTCTGCTTTTTTTTTGTAGTTTTTTTGTACTTTCGAAAAAGGAGGTGACATCTCAAAAATTAAAGGTTTGTTTTATTGTGTGGTGTGGGGAAACGAAGAAAACTCGGTAATTACATAGAAGAGCTACTTTTCACGTCATCCACCTAATTCATCGACCTGTCGAATCCTTTCGTCGTTCTGGTTCAGAAAATCGTAGCGAAAACTTGCGCACATGCTTTTTGTTTTTTTTAATTATTAAAACATGCTAAAACGCTACTCACAGCCATAGTGAGGCCGACGCCATAGTTCAAGGTGAGAGCGCAACAAGAAAACCTGATTTTGACCAGAACATTAATGAACGGAAATTATCTCTGGCCAGGCAAGTTTTTGGTTGTGGTTTCTGATGTTATATCTCAGAGTGCGGCAGCACGAGCGAGGCACGTAATTTGCAAAAAAATAAATCACCATCATCTTCAAAATCACCATCAGAACCGTAACCAAAAACTTGTCCGGTCAGAGATAATCTCCGATTACCAATGTTCTGGTTGAATCAGGTTTCCTTGTTGCGCTCTCACCTCGTAGTATGGTGCCGACCTCACTATGGCTGTGAGTAGCATATTAGCATGTTTTAATAATTAAAAAAAAAATAAATGCAGGTGCATTTCATGCAGGTTTTCGTTATGATTTCTTGAACCAGAACAACGAAAGGATTCAACAAGTGAATGAATTAAACTCATCCACCAATAAGTCTTTACTTTAAAGAATTTTTTGTCTGATGAATATTTTTAATAGGTTAATTTGCCTCATGACTGTCAAATACTTTCTACTAGGTGTGAATAACACAATTACTCTGCCGAGCGAGACATGCTATAAAACGTTACTTGATTTTCAATATTCTCATTTCCATCGTAAACAGCAATTCATGAATATAAAGCAAGCGAATGCTGAAACAAGCGAACGAATCCTACACCAAAGCAGGCAACACCGACATTTATTCGTGTATCTGGATAGCTCTGCCACCACGCGCGAGATTTGTGTAAAAATGATAGAAAACATCAGATCAGCAGTGTACCAAGTTCCGTAGGAACAGGGGTAACGAACTCTGACTCAATATCATCTGGCGTTCGGTGAGTCCTGTTTAATCCCGATCACATCCAATATTTTTAAAATAAGAATTAAAAACAATTCGCCTCGAACCAGCAGTGGTCTTCTTTGATTCATGCATCGAATGACTTGCGGACTCAGGTGTCTTGTCACAAAAACCAACTTAAAAAAATATATATATTTTTTTTTTACTATAGGAGACCCACGGAAACTAACTGTGAATACTTATCAAAGATTGCACAAAATATTTTTTTCCAAACAGGGTAATAAAACCCTCGCCCTTGGAAGTTGCGGCTTCAAAATCACTAGTCAGCTTTAAATCCCAACTTGCCAAAGTAAATCTAAAGACGTTTTTGAAGCTTCATTGTTAAATTAAGTTTTATAAATCTGAAACTCTATGACCTTAGCCTCGCCTAACATATTATAGACCTGTCTTAGTATTAGCGGACATCAGTTTGTCCCATCCTTGACCTTTGGAATCGCTGCAAGATATTTTTATTATTATTATAAACTAGAGGAAGCCCGTGCTACGCACGGCTGGTGTTAGACGCACCATTTCCAATATTCTGGATGTTTCACCGAATTAAGTTTCTTCACTCCCATTTTCGCGCACACTGGCTAAGAAACGCTTTCACGGAATTAAGTTTCTTCAATCCAATTTTTGCACACACTGGCTGACAAACGATGATTTTCGTTCTCTTCGCTCACTCAATCAGCACATCCCATGGCTCAAATCACTGGATGCACCGTTTTAAAATTGGCATGCTCAAGCATCGTTCCCGGGCACAACGCACCCCGGACCCGTTTTCCCGTTTGCCTGGAGCTCAGCTCTGAAAGCCTTCATCTGCGAATTAAATAGGCCATAGCATCGTTTCAGCTGCAGTTTCGACTACATGTTTATTCCGGGTTTTGGCCCAAGGCCATGCACCCGTTACTACAACTAAGTACACAACCATAACAATGCAACACAACTAAAGCAACCAAACCAACCTAAGGGCGCGTTTACGCAACGACTCGCTTTTGCATTCTCGCAGCTAGAAGCTAGGAATCATGTGAAATTCCAACATGGCGGCTATTTTAGCTCTTCCAACTCGCAACGAAACGAGTCTACGCTTGAGATTAGAAGCGATTGGGAAAACTGTTTCGTCAGAAGGTATTCTCTGTCTTCCTGGCACGAATTATAAAACTGCAAGCATTTGTTCAAACGATGTCGGATTTAGCTAATCCAGGTAGCGTAGTTACCATGGCAACGATTCATTTGCCATCACGATTAATTCTAGCTGCGAGAATGCAAAGGGGAGTCGTTGCGTAAAAGCGTTCTAACACTGACCACTCTACAGCCCTAGCAACATACGCTAAACACACCCCAACACAGTACTAACAATTTCCACACATGTTTGCTACTCAAACACCACTCTTTCGTCTTCAGTTTCAAAGGGTCAAAGGATTTTAGCGAGCGTTAACCGCACCCGGTCATCTGCCCGACGAAGCCCTAAGGCCCTATGTCTGCAACACCCGGAATGGATTCTCAGGAGGTCACCCACCCAAGTACCAATCGGGGCCAATGCTGCTTAACTTCGGTGATCTGACGAGAACCGGTGTTTCCAGCACTGCAAGGCCGCAGACCTTCAGTTTCAGGTCTTCAGTTTCATTTTACCCATCAACAATCAACGGTTTGGACAATA
>JAHWFP010152091.1:0-16867 GCA_023313725.1 Lithobius niger | reverse complement strand
TTGTTTGCAGAGGTAAGAAGGGACGGTCATTTACATCCCATCGAAACACAGCTAGGGGGTCTGTGGGAGCGCTGCAAGCTCCCCCAGCAGGGTCTGGGGGGAGCCCGAAAGCTTTAACGTTTTTACCTATTTCTACACTTATTCTGGCTTCTAGAAGGTACCTTTTTTTGAAGATTTTAACACCTTATTTTTTATTCATTTTGGGGGAACAAAATAATATCCCAACTTGCCCCTTCCCCGAATGTGCCGGGGAAGGAGGGAGGATGGAGTGACTCCCCCTCCCCCAATAAAAAATGTACGTACCGTTTTACCGGATTCAAGTTAGGATTGACACAGAAAAATTAGCCACTCAATACAGAAAAATATTGAAGAAGACATAGGCCTTATTTAGAATAATAACTTTCTAAGTTTTTTATGGTTGATCTTATTTTATTTTTATTATCGTTATAACACTTATAAAACGCCAAAAAGTATTATCAACAAAAATATTTGCAATACCTTCAGCTCCAACGTGGTGCTGCGGCATGGGACAAGCAAGAGAAACCTGGAAACTAGGGACTCCTAGCGGATCGCGGCGACAGAAAAACTTCACCCATTCTTCCCAAGGGAGAGCCGCCATCACTCAGTCAGTCATTCGGCCTAGGCAACAACATTTAGTTTTGTTGCGATGGTTGAGGTTGAATTAAATCATATTCACTAAATGACATAGTGATTTTAATTTGGTTTTAGGATTGATTGCTTTAATTTGAAGTTGCGAAAACTTTTGAAAGATGAGACTTTTCAGTATAGGTAAATTGTTGCCCTTAAAAGAACCGGAACGCCGTTCCAGCCCAAATTAAGCCCTGGCTTCAGTAACAAATGATTCGTTCATGACATAGCGTCGTCTGCTTTTGAATTTGCCGCATCAGCATCATCACCACTGATCTTTGCGGTGCGATCAAATTGTGTTCTACATTGCCATACAATTGTCTTAGCAAGGTCAGGCCTCACCAGGCGATCGATGTTGGTATAGGCTGGAGGTGCAGTGTTCATGAGGGAGGCAATGGAGATCACAGTTTAAACGCGCTGTAAAGATAAGTGGTGCCGATGCTGATGCGGCAAATTCAAAAGCAGACGGCGCTACGTAACGGACGCATCGTTTGGTCGTGAAGCTTCTGATGAAGTTGGATGCCATCCTAAATCCATTGAAAATTTAAGTAGACAAGTTTGTGTTTTCCCCAGGGGTAGACTTTTATTTCATCTTGTCTTGTATGATAAATGTAGAGTTCTAGGAAAAGTCTGCCACGACAATACATTCTGCATTGTTGTATGTAGTATTGTGTAGTAAGTTTTGAACAATGTCATTAACACACCACAGTAAATCCACACACCGTTTGCCGGTTTCCAGTGTGACTGAAACCAGCGAACTCTGGATGACAACTCTGATGCTCCAACTGCTCGGGTGGTAGCCGTAAATGCCCGAATCTAAGACCCCGGACTTGTATCCGAACATCGTAACTCTTACATACGACCACGGTCTCTGAAGTGAATCCAAAACAGCTTAGTGATTTTGTCTACTACCATTTATCAAGCACTTAACACTGCCACCACGTTGCAAAAAGCCAAAAAAAAACCTGGAATTTTCCCGTGGTAAGTGTCTTACTTCTAGCCGGCATTGAAAAAATGATGAGACAGTATGTTTGTTGTGTTGGTTGCTTTTTTGTTGTCTAGCTAGCAATTCATCTCCTACTTTCGGAGTTACAAAGAGATTTGTCGGCTGAATCATGTCTACACATCTGTTTACGACTCCCAAAGCTGGAGACGAATTGATAGCTAGACAGTAAAAAAAGCAACCAACACGCTAAACATGCCGTCTCATTATTTTATAAGGCTGGCTTGAAGTAGGACAAGTACCACAGGAACATTCCAGGGTATTTTTTACTTTTTAAAATTTGTTTGGATGGTTATAACCACGTGAAGGATGATACATAAAAAAAATTAAAATATTACTGTATAACTATTTTAGTAAGAACTCTGATAAGAAGAATTTCTCTTAATACGAACTTTTTTCAAGATTTTGGTTGGTCAGCTATTCAGTCAGCGCTAAATATATAGGATAAAACGAACTCAGTCAATGCGAATATATGGATAAAATGAACAAATGTTTATAATTCCAGCCTATTTTTACGAATTTGCTGTTCATAATGGTCTCCCCCCCCCCCCTTGAATTTCATTTCGTTCCTTGCAACATTGATCATTTGTTTACTCCATCTTGGTTAGTGATGAGAGTTCCCGGTATTTTCTGGTAGGCTACATTATTTTAATGCTACAGTCTAATTTCTCTCGTGCGTTTAATAAGAACTATGGCTAATAACATTTTTAACACTGTCCTTAAAATTCGTATTAAAGAGGTTTTACTGTAGTTGTGTAGGCCAGAGAAGAGTTTTCAAAAGCATGTTTTGAATTTAGGACTTTGTCTTACAACTTTTTCCGTCAACCCCTTGTTCTCATGGTGCCTTTTTTCGTTTTTAAATTTAGGAATTTACGATATGAGCGCCTGGGTTGTGATCCCGAGTTTGTTGGTTCTATTCGCTGTTCCAACTTCTCAGTCAACTATTACGTCCATAATAAAGGCTACCGAATCTTAACCATTTTTAGTGTGTGGTTGTTATTGTTGTGCTACTGTATTTCCTGTATTCTTATGTAATTTTCAACTATTTGTGTGCTAAAAATACGAAAGTTTCGGCAGTTACTTTGAGAGTTAATTTCACAATTTTGTTCAAGTTTCGGTTTCATTTGATGCTCAATCTCAAAAGTATAGAATACTCTACCCATATTCCGCGAGTTTTTGACTGTTCTTAGCAAGTAGATGGATCACCCTTAACTGTCTTCATCAGGCATTGTACTTGTTTTTCTCATTTGGAGCCAAAGGAGAAAAACAAGTACAATGATTGATGAAAGCAGTTAAGTATGATCCATCTACTTGCTAAAAACAGTCAAAAACTCACGGCATACGGGTAGAGTATTTTATATTTTTGAGATTAATCGTCAAATGGAACCAAAACTTGAACAATTTGTGTGCGTTTATAGGTGTACATTTATAGGTTTATGCTGCGGCAAAATAACAATTCTGCAAACATGATAACTAACCGAAGCAAGCAGTCTGCATTAAAGACTGGTCTTGTGAGGATACACAATACACTAATTTTGTGGTCAGAACGACCGATCCGATGCAGTAGAGTGTCCAGAACGCAGGAAGCCAGACGAAGATAGTTGGCGTTTGAACACATAACAACGGGTGTATAATGACTATCGAAAATTTGCAGCAACGTAAATTAGTTGTGAGTCATTATTGAAGTTTGAGTATTTTCATAAATCATGAGTTCTATCACTTCAATGTAAACGATCCTTTAGCTGTAACTAAGTGTCTGTGTATTTTCTTGTGGCATAATTTTCTTACTTTCTGCTAACAAAAAATGTAAATTCTGCCCTTAAACGTATTTGTTACGTGCATCTTTTGTTTGTTTTGGTTTTGCATGTTGTGGGTAAAAGTGAGAGCAGACGACAAACCAAAGCATTTTAGCTCTGGATGCCGATTGTTGTCCAAATTTTGCAGCAACATCTTCGCAGTTTGTGAAAATCTGCGAGACTTTCATTTTTCTGTGAAAAATCATAGAATCGCAGAAACGTCGACTCTCTGACCTAGAGTGCAACTATTTCAAACTTGGGAAACTTAACGTGACGATTATTGTGTGTCAATTCATCATGCTGGTAACCGCACAGCACAAATGTCCTAGTTGGTGAATCAGTTCATTTGTGTCAACGCCTAACATTGATCCTATTCATAAGTACTGTTATTTATACGAAGCACATCATTCGTCCAGAGTTCGCTAAAGACCATATGTCTTCCATCCATGTTGTTGTCGGCTTGTCTATAAATGTGCAACACTGCACGTGACCACCACATGTAACATGCAACAGTACCTTTACTGTGTTGAAGCCCGGGTGCAGCCATTGTTGGCCGCGTCCTTTTTCAGAGCAGAATCCATACCCCTGTAACGGACATTGGCTCACCTCATACCTACTTGTGTGCTTGAAACGGTAGTTGACTTTGGTTGGCGCCAAAATCATTTGTTTAACAGCAAGGACTTTTAGGTTTTGCGCCAAAACCATGAGCGGACGTGCAGGAGAACATAGCCAAGTACTGTTGGCCACGATTGGTAAAAACTTTATAGCAAAGAACTATAATTGGTTAATGAACTCAAAAGCTGATTGGTTGTCCGGTTGATCTTTGAAGCCGACCGGAGCATATAAAAAGGCAAGGGTTTCACAGTCCGATGTTCAATTCTCGTTGATTCTTCTGTTGAGAATGTACGTTATAATGTAACCCAAATCTTGTCATGATTATTCCGTATTAAACAAGGTTTAACTACTTCAAGTTTGGCTTCTACATTGAACACGCGTTACACCCCTTAGTTCGGCCATGTTTGGGTTGGTGAAGCCCTAACTAGTAGTAGTAAATAATTTCGGCCTTTGAATAGCAGCATTTGACTGTACAAAGTTAGTGTTTTTATGCTGCCAAAATAGTAGGTTCATAACTTGGGCGATTTTTTGTTTGGTAATTCCTAGCCTTCGTTACATTGTATGAATCAGTTCAGTTTTATCTTCCAGGTGTGAAAAAGCCTTAACCACGTCAGTAACGGTGCGAAACTGCATAAAATTTTACACCACAGCTGACGAAATTGGTGCAGAAACACTTAAGAATCACTGCTCAGAGATGATATCCAACCACTGGGTAACGAAAAAACTTATTGAATGTAATGAATTTTGGTTCCAAGTAAGATTTCTTATCTTGACTAAGTATTTGTTGATTTCCCCAATAGGATGACTTCACTAGTGATGATTTTGCTCATATGTCGGCTCCTCTGTTGTACAAAATGTTCAAGGCCAAAACCGAGTATCCTCTGCACGCAGCTATTCGGACGCAGAGGGAGGACGTTGTATTTTTGTTTCTTATTGAATTCAACTCTCAGGTAAGAAGGATTTTATACACCTGTGAAGCTCTGTATATTATTGATAGGCTTTGTTTTTGAAGGAGGCAGCAAAAATGCCCATTCTACATCGTGACGAGTTCCAGGGAACCTGAGTGAAGCGAAAAAAGCACAGCGTTGTTAAAGGCTTAGCCTACGAGCTAAGAGGATGCGAGATCAAATCATTTTTCCGGCTTATGACGTCGGACTTAGGAAAAAATGACCCTTCTGGGTGTCTGAAGTGGAAGGAGTTGAATATCTGAAAAAAAACTACCGTATTGGCTCGTGTATAAGCCGCACTTTTTTCGAAATATTTTTTTCCAAAAAAGCAACCTGCTGCTTGTATGCAGACATAATGATAATTTCTCTAAATATTGACCGATTTTGACATTCAAATACACCATTTTAAACGTTTTTCTGCCAGCTTTCCAGTAGTTCCACCCACCAGTCACCAGCTTTAACCATTCTTAGTTTATTTCTAAAAAAAAACCATTTAACTTGCATTTTTAAAGAAATGTGGCCTTCAAATGGATACGAAAATTGCTGTTCTCCTTTAATTTTAACAGGATCAGTTAACTTTAGGAGCCTGCCTGTAGATTAATATCAACATCTTTACATGTTATAATTGAGCAGAAAAAGTTTGGCTTGTACGCATTTTTTTTTTTGGGGGGGGGGGTCTTTTTTTCTGGGTGCTGCTTATCTGCGCGTATGGCTTATATATGAGCCAATACGGTACCAACATAGTAGTAATTGTTTAGGCCACTTAAAAAAAGAAAGTTGGTTCTCGGGGATTTTTCTCAAAAAATCCGTGCGGAATTAATTTTTATTTCTTTATTTTTCGACCCCTATTTTTCATACATTTTGGGGAATAATTTTCTAGCTTAGGTAAAATAAAGAATACTGCCTCGTAATGCTTCGTACCATGTGTCCACGCAATTATTTGATACGAATGGTAATTTTATATTTCAATTTTTTACTAAGCGCTATTTTTGTTCTGTAACTGCCAATTTTGCCGCGTCGTTTGTTTTTATTTCTCGTCAAAAAATCCGTGCGGGAGGGCCTGAGAACCAACTTTACTTTTTTTAATGCCTTAGTCTACAATTTTTTTGGGTGATAAGTTACACCATGACGTACGCCTAAGCTAGAATATAATAACCAATCCTAGCAAAGAAAAGCGAACTTGTTATATCTGAAGTGGAAGTGGTTAAATTACTGTAAAAGACTTGTTATTTTCTCAAAGATATAAAAAAATTGTTATGTTTGGCAAATTTGTCAAAGGAAACCCATAAGCCCATACGTTTCGGTTAATATTGTCGTCATTATGTCAGAGCGGTCGCGGAGCTCAGCGTAGTTGCCTGACATGGTTGGCCTAATATAAAAGTAACCACCTTGGCAATATTTTTGCTAGTCATTGCCATCCGGGGTAGGGGAGACTACCAAGTCCTTTTGTTGGTTATGGGATCTATTCCGAACATTATAGAATCATTTCTGAGTAGGATCTATCAAATTTGTTCCGAACCTCGATCCTGCAAAGATCTAGAGGTTTCCAAGTTTAAATCCCCTGGATTGCTTCTTCCCTTACTAAACTTTCCTCCTGAAACATCTGTAAGGTTCTATATCAAGCTAGTTCATCTGTAAGCTTTAATGGCTGCAGATGACGTAAGGCTGAAAGAAATTTATTAAAAAAAAGGAAAGACACTTTTGCCTCATCGGTAAGGCTGCACCAATAATAATACTGGATCGGATTAGTTGCTGATAGTGATGTTCCGATACCGATACCTTGTAATCGGCCGATTCCAGGGTATCGGTATCGGAAAATTTTCATTTTCCAAGCAAATTCCATCAAAATTGGTTCCCCGGAAAAAATCCTTGCCAACTGAAGCCTTATTCTATATTAATCTGTTCGGAAATAGTTAATCAAATATGAATTAATGAAACTTACAAGCCCGAATAATTCACCCACGTAATATCATCGCTCGTTTGTTTTCTTTCATTTTTCCATGTTCTTGGACAGTTTTAGTTCTTTCGCACGACGATCGGAAGCGAGAACACGCGAAACCTAGCAAAGGCCTACAAAAATGTAAGAGCAGGTGTTGATCACTATCTATTTAGAGCACCGTTATTATAACCGGAGTGGGCTATAATTTTTTTTTATTAGAAGGGTGGAGGAGGAGTAACATTTCATGTGAATAAATTTTCGGTTGGGGTGCAATGTAAAAATTAATCTGAGAAAGCAGTTGAAGGAAAATTATAAGCCAAACTAGCCTAAACAGTACATACGTAGTTAAATTTGCCCTGGTATCAGCATCGGAATCGGCAGAATCGACAGATGGTATCAGTATCGGTGGGGTCAGCATCGGAAAATTGGTATGGGCATACCACTAGCTGCCGATATTTCTGGCATTGATATCTTTCGCCGAAGTGTCGATAACTCTGTAACCGTTCGAGATTATGACTTACAGTTTGGGGCGTTTTGCTCAAGAAGTCGTTGAGTGTTTTTCTAGCTGTCTTTTAAAATGTTGGTTACAATTTTAAATTTTTTATATAAATCATTACTGGGCTTTTGAAGAAAACTACACCACTGATAAAAAGTCTGGGATTAAATTTTGGATATCGACACCGATATCGGCAAAATTCTTAAAACTTGATCGGTATCGGATAGGTAAAGGTTACTGATGTTTAGCCAGCATCCTTACTGGTCGGAATTTTTGTTTGGAAGGCACTTTCCCACTCAGTCAGTAAAAATGTTATTGCAAAATCCTGAAAACCCACTGTCCGCGATCACCACCAGTGTCTTGCCATTACTCCAACAGCTCAACCAGTTAGAATGGCAAAAGCGTACCTGCAAAAGCCCAAAGGCGAGGAACCGCTGCTCACCACCAATTCAGAACTAACGAACAAATTTCCGATGCTTGCTTCCAAATAGACTTCCTTAATTTAATGATTAAGTGGTGAATGGATGAAGTAATGAAAACTCCAACAACATGTTTAAATTACTTGCGAGATTCATACAAGGGAGTACTTGCAGTATTTTAATGTTGCGTTGCTCTGCAAGATAGGTTAATTTGGGCCCGTGATGGTTTGCTTTAAGGTTGTGCTGTGTAAATGGTAACCGATGTGAGACATCTAAATATTTAATGAATTTCATTTAATACTAAACGTAGTTCAACAAAGTAACTTTTTCCTCCAGAAATACATAAATCCAATTAAATCTAAAAACAAAAAAAAATTATTATTATAATATTATTTACCAATTTTAAATGTGGTTGGTGTTGGTTAAGCAAGTCTAGTGTTTGAGTTGGTTCAAGGTGGGGTAGTTGTCATTCCTGGCTTCATTGGCTTTCGGGATATTCCAGTTTGAACCTGGAGACTGGTGATGTATTAACTTGCTTTTGCTCAGTTTCATAAACATGGAATATTACACACAGATCTTTTTGATACATACTAATGCTGAGCCGATCGGCTTTTTTCCACCTGAGTCGATCATTAAATGAAACTGGCCGGTACCAAATCCTGATCCCGATTACTGATACCAAATCCCGATAACAGATTCCAGTACCCAATTAACCGAAAACTGTAATACTGAAGTATGGCTATTGGCTTTATAAAAAATTACTTTTAAAATCATTGCTTAAATAAAGCCTATGCCTATTTGCACACAATTATTTTAAAAATATTGGTTTAGAATAATATTGTATTCACCAAAATCATTTAAAAACACGGTCAGGCGCCCCCCATAAAAGTGAGTAGTTTGTGGGGGGAGTTCTAACTACAGTAGTAAGAGACAGCTTCTTGGGGATTGGACAGTTGGAAAGCTAGCGAAAATACCTTCAAAATGGTGTAGGCTGTTCGAACGTCAAATTTGGTCGACGGGAAGTGAAAGTATCTTCTATTTTATTTTTTTTTTAGCCATTTATTCTGCGATACTGCAAATGTCAGTAAAGGAAGTGTTCACTAATTGCGTTACACTTTTTTCTAGAAAATTAAACCTGATCCTTCCTTCCTTTGTTACATCAGTTTAGCAAAAAATAATTTTGTGAAAATTAGTGTTACGTAACGCTTCGTCTTACTCCCCGTCCCCATTATAATAGATGGTAACACATTTGCTCAAACCCCCCCTTCCAGGTGTAACATAATTGGTGAATGCTCCCAAAGATAGGTAATCTGGTTCGGGCCGCCATAAAATACTGGTCATGGTAGGTCCGCCCCCTCGGGGGATTTTGTCCAACGTCTGACCTGTAAAACTGAAAACAGTTCATGTGCGTGAATCCACTCGATCAGTTAAGAAGTGTTTTGTTAACTGAAGAAAAAAAATATGAACAGATTATGTTAACCAAATACTTGAACACTACTTGGTTTTTAACTCTTCTGTTAGAACTCGACTCGCTGACTCGAAATCAGACGAGTCTCCCTGCATATCCCTAATCCCTCAGATTGTTCTGATTGATGGACTCTTTAAATAAGTTTTCTTATGTTATCGAACATCTTTTTTTACTTTCCTTTTGCCAATAGCTTCCAGCCAAACTAAATGAAATGGACGGTCGAGGCGAGCTCCCCATCGACCTGGCATTACAAAGCAGCCATCTGAGTATTGCGGAGACTCTGCTTAACCACAAAGCAAATGTTGGGGCTTCAGATAAAAGAGGACGGACTCTACTTCATAAAGCTATTCTTCGAGGTGATTTCAATAACATTTTATTCATATTATTACTTAAATAACTACTTTAAGTGGTACACTGGTATAACACTCGATGTTCGACCAATACCTAAAAAGAAAAGATCAGATTGCTTTCAAAAAAGAAAAACGACGTCTACCTACTTACTAGTTATTTTCCAAAATTCTGACGCTTTCTATACGAAATAAATTTGTTTCATAATCCATCTCTTCTCTAATATCATGAGGTCATAATGCTGTAATTCTGATGTAAAAGGAAGGCACAGTGACAAATGCACTTTTTTTCCCTTTAAATTTGAACGGAGTTTTCTTTCCTCTATTTTTCAATGCAATCCCACTTTCAGTACACTTTTTTCCGCTTATAGTGAACAGATTTTCAAAAACTTTTGACTTTTGAAGTTTCAACTATAAGCAATACTAGAGCCAATCAGTAACTCCTTTTGTTATGTAGCTGTAAAGCAAAGTGCTGCAGAAAATTATTTCTTTATCATCTTAGTAAATTAATTTGGGACCCAAAGCTTCTTCAAAATGTGATTTTAGTAGTGATTGTTGAAAAGTGGGACTTTTCTAACAAGAAGAAAACCTCTCATGGTTTTAGGTGTCGTATGTGATTAAGATTAGACAGAAAATGTAGTTGAAACAAAACCTGCCTATTGCAGCAATTCCTAAGTGAAATCCGCTCGGGGTATGTAACTTGGGATTTTTTATTTATTATTGGTAAAAACATTGTTAATAGAATTACTGCGAAATTCAAATTCAACTGTCAAATGGCTCATTTCCCCCATGATCGCTTAATTTCACAAAGAAGACACTCACAGTCTTGCTAATTTTTGTGAAATTAAGCGATCATGGGGGAAATGAGCCATTTGACTGTTTATTATTGGTGTATGCCAAACACCATTTGCATTTATTAAGTGCAATCAGAGATAGTTTCTGAACCATTGTACCACATTAAATTTTTTTGTTTTTGTGTTGTTGTTATGGTGCACTGAAACAAGTGGACTGTCTAATTTCACTGAATGATAATTATGTTACAGGAGACGAAACAGCTGCCTCCTTTCTGATACAAAACAAAGCTCCTGTCAATGAAGCGACACCAGCAGATAAAGAGACGCCATTGCATTTAGTTGCACGTTGCAAACCTAGCTCTGATAAGAAGGACCTTACGAATGGCATGACGAGAGTTGCCGAACTATTACTCCAACATAGTGCTGACCCCAATATGCAAGATAGTAACGGCAGGTTAGTTTGTATAGTTTAGGCGAAATCTTAATGCTCGTGCGACATTTGGTTGCAGTGAACATGGCAGTGGACAAAATGTTCTGAACAAAAATGTTTTCAGGTACACATAGTGATTAGCCAAGTAGCCAAGATGGGATAATCTGAGTTAGGGAAACTAAGGTTTTACTGTATAACACAGTTCTCAGAAAGACAAGTTTCTAATTTATACCAAAAGACCTACAAATTGTGTAATAATACTGGGCACGATATTGTCGCACTGTCTTGTATGTTAACAAATGTTACGATAAAGTCCAATGCAGCAAAAAAAAAAAAATATATATATATAGCTACACAACTTAACGTTAAACGAATGCTGCACAATTTTTAACACCAATATGCACCACTTAATCTGTTGATGATGATCGACTGACCAAGGTGATGGTGAACCATCAATGTTGATGGCACATCATTCATGCAACAAAACGTGCATCGTAATGATGATAACTGCACCCTTCGTAGAATTTTATTCTGGTGGTGATCAATTTTGCTAGCGTGTTTATCCTTAAAATATGTGGCTGACACATGGAAGCGAAGCTTCAATTCACTTCCAGCGCACCTGCTCTCCCCCTGAAGAAAAGCCCTATTTCCCAATTCACGTGACACTTCTCCCATCCACTCTCTCCCCTTCCTACGACAGTTCCTTCCTCCACAGTTTTGTCTCCACTTCCTTAATCCTCTTTTTCCAACCCACCCCTTTCTCACGGCGCCCACCCTGCACTGGACATACTTCGCTGCCAACCTCATGATATGGACCACCCACCTTGTTCTGTACCTCCTCGTTTCTGCGCCACTCCTTGGTTTCGCCCCATCTCAGCAATTACCTCATCCTCCTATCAAATTCCAACTACATCACAAGTGATCCACTTCCCTACCCTCAAAGTTCGTCCAATCCATTTTCCCCTGATCATTTCCTTTGCAGTGACGCTCCTCTCTCGTCGCTCCATTTATCTGTTTGGGTTTCCTATTCGAACAAAGTCAGTTTGCAGACGATCGTGCACAGTTTTTTTGGAAATGTGTGACGTTGTGGCATTTGCCATATAAAGTTTTGCAAGCAGTAGTTGGGTGTTTTTTGGTGAAGTTGGTGATTGTATGCCTATTACTTCAAGAATAAATTTTAAAACTCTGATTAAAATGTTGGTGAAAATCTCTGTAGGCTAATTCATGTCCAAATTTACATTCAAGGTGTGTAAGGCATAGTTAGGAAGTCGGTGACAGCCTTGTCACTTGCGACGATTTTGTTTGATAAACTGACCCTTTTGTCAGTATCTACAAACTGCTGGTTTGTCGAAAAGCAGTAGATACAGTCAGTTCTCTACTTTGAAATATGAGCGTAAATTGCAAAGTGAACTGTGATATTGTGATAAACTCTAAAAGTAAAATCCCACACGAATTTTATTAAATTTTTAGTTGAGGCTATTAAAAAATGAAAAGTTATTTCTCACTTCTCAGGCCTTCCTGCATTTTTTTTTTTACAGGAAATAAAAAGAAACGACGCGACAAACGTAGCAATTACAGATCAAAAATGGTCCTTAGTGAGAAATAAAAATATAAAGTTTCCATTCTTGTTAATAATTTTATGGACACGTGGAAAGCAGAATTATGAGACGGTGTTCTTTATTTTACCCCAAATATAAAAAAATTCCCCAAAATGTAAGGAAAACTAGGGCCGCAAAATAAAAAAAATAAAAAATATAAAATTCAGCCCGCCTGTCCGCATAGATTTCATAAGAAAGAGCCAGAGAACCAACTTTTTTTAAGTGGCCTAATTTGTGGCAACAGAAAAACTACGATTTAAGGGATGAGCTTTAACTGCACTATGCCACGATTTTGACTTAAGAGCATTTTAGCGGCGTGGCCTTTAGCTTCACATGGATGTTTACACGATTAGGGTATATTTATAATCAATGAACTGTACTGCAAATTTCTGGATAGGATTCAAATAACCTTTGTGCTTCTGTGCCCCCTTTCCTCCCTCACTGTGTTTTAAACCTTATGCAAATTTTTTTTATATTTTTTCCTATCTTCGTAGCACTGCGTTACATTTAGCTGTGAGTGCTCAAAATGAAGAAGTCTTCCATCTTTTGCTCAAGTCTCAACATCTTGACCTGGAATTGAAAAACTCCGAGGGTCACACCGTTCTGTGGCATGCCTTGCAAGAGCCGACCACGATAACGGACAACGGTTTTGCTGGTCAACTAGTCCAGCGTGGTAGCAGTACAGATGCCATTAATCCTGATACAGGTAATGTTTGATACCGAATTAAGCTAGCCTATTTTTTAGTGATTAAAACTAAAACTTGACATTTCTGACGGCCTCCAACTAGGTTACAAATATTGGCAAAAAAAATTGTTTTATTACAGTACAGTAGGTTAGAAATATGAAAAACCAGTACAGTTTTTAAAAAAACACAAACTGATACCAATCCTAATCAAACCTTAACAATACGCTTACTGTTAAATGCACATGCAAGCCTTTAGTGTCAGTTTTTACTCAAAACGAGAGGCTTTTCATCCTACCATTTGGTGTTATTCACAGTCAGCCGTTGCATTTAACAATGTAGTTTAGTACTAGTACTGCTCCTGCCATCTGTTGTCAAAACAAACATCTTTCATTGTGTACAATCCAACTCAAGCAAGGAAAGCGCAGGCCATGCTGATTTCGCTAGTGTACAATCGGAGTAGTTTTTTTTCTTTGTTTTGCCAACAGAGGGCAGCAACAATGTTGAACTGCACTTGTTTAAATGTAACGAGAAATTGTATGATTGAAGTCACACACTGGCGAATGACAGGCCTCTCGTTTTGTGTAAAACTGACATGACACTGTAAAGGCTTGGATGTGTATTGAATTATTACGTAGATAGTGCAAAAGAAAAGACACGTGCACGTGATTTGTACAGTTGAATACTCACGGAATTATCGTCTCTTCTCTAGGTGACAGTTTACTCCACTGTTCTGCTAGACTGAACAACGAAGCGGCGGGCATATTTTTGACTCAACATGGTGCCAATCCTAATCACACGAACAAAAAGGTGAAGATTATAATAAATTGCAGGCAATGTAGTTACTATTTATTCCGGCAAGTGAAGTTAATAACGATGATATGGCAATTTGTATGTTAAATTGAATGCAATACACGTAAATTAACAAAACGCTTTAAAACAAAAACATTTGGAAACTATTGTGTACAGCATTTTATACTGTGCTCAAGAATTCGCTATTTTAATTATTGGTACTTTTTCTTAACACTTAGTGCTATTGTCAAGCCTCTGTCTCAACGTAATGGTTTTGCAATGTTTGTATTTGTATTAAATGACATCTTTCAGCGTTACTTCTTATGTGTGTGGAGGAAAGATTGTAACAATGTCGAAACAATTAAAATACAATGAAAATTTTGTTGAGCATTGTACCCTCGCTCACTTTTCACTGGAATAATCAATTGCAATAGCTTCTGCACAGCTCTAAAGTCAGGTGCAGCTGAAAGAAGGTGATGTCAGTTTTTGTGTGTCAGTTTGTGTGATGTAAGGTTCACTGAAACCTCGCTTGAACTAACTCTGTTTGAATGAAACCCTTTTTGCAAAGAACGACGTGCTGATGTCTGTTTGGCTGTAGCTTAATCATGTACTTAAAAAAAAATGTCTATAGAATGAACAGAAAATATATTGCAACAAACTATTTTTGATGGTTTGAAACCTAAAATGTAAGAACTGATAACAACTTTTAACAATTAAATGTTGGAAAACTTTTTTGAGGCCCCAAATTCCATTAACCTTTCATAGCTACCAGCAGAGTTCATCTTGGACTTCCTGTCTGCGTCAGCTACATCCAGTAGAGCAGGGGTCTTCAAACTACAGCCCGGGGGCCAGATGCGGCCCACGAAGTACATTTATCCGGCCCGTGCTTTAGTGTTCAATAAATGCGATTTTTCAGTTGTTTATCTTTTTGAAGGTATATTTTCCTTTTCCCTGAGTGAAGCAAAGGTTAAGTTTTCGAAATTAGGAAGATCGCCACTTTGTTCAGGACTGGATGATGAGCATGTGAGCTTCCACTTTTAAATCTTAACATCGATAAACTGCCAACAGTGAGGAGCAACTGTAACTTTGGGGAGGAGGTTGAAAAATATTGTGATCTTAATTTACACAAACACAGCATAACCAGTGGTTGATATTGGGCAAGGTCACTCCTCACTATACCTGGGGGAGGGGCGGGGGTGAATAGCCATTGCAGAAACCCATACAGGGCCAGACGAGAAAATATCCGGCCCGCAAAAGATAAGCAACTGTGCTATATGGCCCTCATTTTGAAAAGTTTGGGGGCCCCTGCGGTAGAGCACTAAAAAATGTATTCTGGATGATCTGGTCCACCAAAACCAAACCAATGTGAGGCCCACCCAGCGGTGAAGATTGTGCCAGGTTGTTAGCGGCAGTGTTTCGTCTCAGCTTCCAAATTTGTTGGGGGAAGCAGTGAAGATTGTACAATCAGATGTTTCAAGTTCGACCCGTACATTGTATGACACTAAGTGATCTCGGGGTGGGGTTCAGTGATGCAGGTCAAAAGGCATTGAACTGGTTGCAACACCGGTGTAACCTTGTATTGATTTTTTTTGGTCGAGTTGCTTTCTGGGAGATTGTTGTACAGTTGTGGTAGGCAGCTGTAGTGAAGTACCACCAGGGGGAAGGAAGAGGCCATGATTTCACAGCACCCCTTGGTCAGACATTTTGTGAAAGGCATGTTCCACATGCATTCCCCGTTGCCTCATTATGTAGTCGTATGGGATCTGAGTGCAGTTGCTTCATATCTACAGATGCTCCATCCCCCACACGATCTTGGACTGAAGCTGCTTACTTGGAAGGTAGTGTTACTGACGATGGGAATTGGCGTAGTTGAGTCTGAGTGGTGTGGTGCATGACGATGCTGTTTTTATTATTAAAGACCATACGACGACGCGGGATTGCTGGCCCTTTTTGGTCCTGCTATTACACACAAATGACGATCGTCGATTGGACGCTATCCGCCTTATTGTATCCTACATCCGTCGCACAGCACCGCTGCGGAATGTGGTTTTCTTACGTTCGGCCGCATCATCCTGCCTCGTCACAAACAATCATGTGCTGGTTGTGCGCAGTTCTCGGGGCAGCAGGGATTGACACTACACAGTTTCAGGCACTTCGGTGAAGGAGTGGCTTCTGCAACAAGTAGTGATGGGGTGTCGCCATCATAGATCATGGCCATGGCTAAGTGGTTGTTGCCTAACGTGTTTACTGTTTAGCAAGCACTAAAACTGGGAATTGGCCCTGACATTGCGGGGCAGCAGTTCCAGAAAATGCAGACGAAAAGCCTACTATATAGCTGGTAAGTAGACTGGCTACGCGATGAATCAATTCCACCTTGTAACACTGGAGGATATGATGGTGAAATTATGATTCTACCAGAAGACTTTTTCTCGCAGGAGAATCGAATTTCTCCGAGTAGCATCCAATGAACCTGTGTTACTTTTATTACCCTCCAGCCTCCCTGACGCATTTACGAGCCGGCCACAAAGGACTGGTGGGAAAGGGCAAAGGAGCAGAGAGAGAGGCAACCGGAAGTGACATGATTTTTGGCGTGAATTAGGAGATATTGATGCTAAATAGTAAGGCTGTACCGAACAGATTTTGGCAGGTTTTGGGCTGAACGGCAAAATTCGGTTCGGCGAACAAAAACCTGCAGATTTTCAATTTTTGCCAGACCCTTGACAATAAATAAATTCTGTTTCTCCACATGTTTGTTACCTTTTGTTTTAATTTAGGCTAGGCCTACATGTTTTACATTGTGTAGGATAAGGTTAATAACGGACAAATTTTTACTTTTATTTGGGTAAAAAAAAAATGTATTCCAATGTTTTCATTGGCCTTCAAATTTGTTAG
>JAHWFP010152084.1:50099-74942 GCA_023313725.1 Lithobius niger | reverse complement strand
AGAGCACATACCCGTTTTCATTGTCGGTCGCTCGCCCTTTTTCTTCACATGTACAAACGCGTATTCCAACCATTTTTGCAGGAAAGAATCATATGTAATGTAAGTGTGTGGACTCCGGAACAAGGGATACGCTGAATGAGGGAAAAACGAAAAACGAAAAACGAAAAACACCCTTTCCTAGCCAGGGTACGCAAAAACACATAGACGGGATACACGCATTCCCTAACAAACACATGAGGAAGGAAATCGTCCCAGTGTTTTTAACGATGCATCAAACACCACCCGGGCTTCCGCTAGTCACTTATAAAATCACAACTTCCATAACTTACAACTTATTAACTTAAAAAACATAAGTATATAATTTACATAACAACACTGCTAACACTGCACAGGAGGGCAGAAACGGGAACAGCAACAATAGATCCGTCTTTTTACAACATTCCACGTCCCCCCCCCTCCCCCAACCACTTGACTGGACCATTTTACCTTACATTCCAGGATTTTTTCAGTCTACACTCAAATGATTTTCGCCATGCACGGACGTGTGGTGTCAGGCCGGCTCTCACCATTGCCAGGCTATTCTCCCAGACAACAGAACAATCAACTGGCGAATTCGACAATACCATGAGCAATATACCCACCTGTAAGAATTCAGCAGACTCCATTCACAATCCGAATGTAGATTAAGCAAAAAATGTCGTGTATTGTATCAAATGCAAGGACTGTCCAAGTGTTCACCTTGGGGCAATGCCGGAGGGCTCTACGAATCCATAAAAAGACCATACAGGAAACATAGCAAGATCAAACAATCCTACGCCGTGACTAAACACTCTGAAGAAACAAACCACATAGTAGACATCCAGTCCAAAGCACCAATGTGATATGTGGGGAACCAGTGGAAAAGATTAGGACACAACTGGAAGCATACACGATCACTGTTAACCGGATAAGGGCAGTGTACACTGTCAAGAACATCCCAAATATGGAGAAGTGACAGGAAGTCTTCAAGTCACTTCCAACAAATAATATATAAAGATCAGTGGTCCATGGATTTTCTCCAAGATAGGGGAATGGAAACAGTTGCTGCCTCTTTCATCATGTTTAAATTGTATATAATACGTGAAAATTATTGTAAGTATACACAGGAGGAGGTGGTTACAGGGTGTACTCATCATTCATTGTATCGTTGATGTGTCTTGTCTAGGTGACCAAGGGTTACAAATTTTTCCGAAAATTAAATACCGTTTTGGAATATTGATGCTCTTGTGGTTCATCTATCCCCGTCAGAATGTTTTTTTTTTATGTAAATATCTCACGCACCGCAAATTAATTGATATTTTAAGTAATGTTACTTAAAGTGGTGATGCAGCCTGGTGTGCTGTACCATCACGTGTCAGACTTTCCCTTTATTTTTTGTCAACTGGAATCAAAAATTGGAGCCACCGAAAATAACCTTCACAACCACATCACTTATTTTTTTTTATTAGAATTTTAAAATTCAATTATTCAGCTTTCATTACCATCTTCTTATCGTTCGGATTAACAAGGTCTAGTTGGCCCCTGTGTAACATACGTCGGTCTCACAGAAGAAGCCAGTGCTTCCTCGTGTGTTACTAATTGTTACCACGTAATTGACAGCATCTTTCAAAATGGCTACCCGATTTCCAGATGGCGCCCATTAGGGATTACTAGTGACGATGGCACATTCACTTATTCATTTGGTATCAACTATTTCATCTCCATTCAAAATTTGAAGGAAATCTGACGATAATAAGCATAATTTCAAAATGGCTGACCAATTTCAAGATGGCGGCCTTTGAAATTACTAGTGTCGATGACACATTCAATGTTTCACTTGGTATCAACTATTTCGTCTCCGTTCTAAAGTTTAAGGAAATCGGACAATAATAAGACCAATTTCAAAATGGCGGCCATCAGTGATTACTATGGACGATGAAAATATTCATTGTTTCACTTTGTATCAACTATTTCGTCTCCGTTCTAAATTTGAAGGAAATCTGACGATAATAAGCATAATTTCAAAATGGCGCTGCTTTCAACATGGCGGCCATTACAGATTAACAGCAATGGTGGTACATTGATTGTTTCATTTGATATCAACTAATAACTGGCTCGTCTGTGTGGCAAAATCTGAAATAAATCGGTGGCATTTTTTTCTAGTGGCAGACGTAGGTTAGAAACATGGTACATTCAGGATTATTGCAGGATTATTGCAGGATTATTTTCTATAACAGTGGGAGCAATAACACACGCTATGGCGTATCGTATCTACACTTATAGTGAGGCGCCATTAGACATTAGGAACTGTTCCTTCACAGAACGCTACGTTTAGTACCAATATGCAATAACATTCAACAAGTAGGATTTGTGTGTGTACCGAACAGTATTCAGGAAACTAATAGGAATGTAATCTACACTGACATTATTTTACGTTGGGAGAATTTGGTTACAGTAAGGAGAATTAGTTTTTAAATCAGCAAAATGGCATTGTTTCAGTTGTGATGACTAGAACAGTGCTATTTTGCTGATTAAAAAAACAAATTCTCCTTACTGTAACCAAATTCTCCCAACGTACAATAATGTCGGTGTAGATAACATTCCAGTTAGTTTCCTGAATACTGTTCAGTACACAAAATTTTTTTTTCTAAATACCTATTTTTGGTAACCTAAAATAACCAAATAACCTTCCCCTTTATACTTCCGCTTTTTTGTATTCCTTTTAACTAACTTTTGGACGCTAAATCTAATGGTGAAAACCGTTTGTCTCTATCTGGCACCGTACCGGAGTCGAAAAAGGCGACGGACGGGCAAAATCGTTGCCATAGGCTTCCCAGCCGTTTCGGCTCTACAGAAGACAAAAAAAATAAAAACGGATATGAATAAAAAAAACGCCGATAAAAACAAGATGGAGTTGTCTCACTTCGCCTCGCCTCAATACAAATTCCCATGAAAGAAACCATCGTCTTAAATAATGCGTCCTTCCATCCTCAAGCCTCGGGTAGCGCCTCAGAGGCCTTCATCAGGCCTTTTGAAATTGCCTGAAGCACGCCTTGTTCGGTGTCTGACGTAATTTTAGGATGGAGCTGTCATGTCCGGTGGTTGATTTACCTTAAGAATTTCATTAGCACGCGCCTTACAACCCAAGGGCTTTCCTAATTTCGAGTTTTTCCCCCTCTTTTTCGTGATAGGGTTATAAATTATAAGCCCCATAGCCTGCGCTTACTTTTCGTTTAGAGGCGTCTCTAGAGAAGAAAAATAGGTCTTGGTCGGTGGTTGGGGGTCTGAAAAGGAGCTGCAAGAGAAATTTAGACGAAAAGTAAATTGGGCGCCGTGCAAGCCAAGCTGTAACAGTGGTCAGCTAGAATTGGTCACATTTTTATTACACATTGATTATCATATAATTATATGATTGAAGTCCTCTCACCAGCAAAACTAAAACTATTAATTTCTCCGTTTCTATTTAACATATTTCGACCAAACTTGGCCAGATAGTAGATAGCCACTTTTCCCAACTTTATACCAACTTTTATGCAGTTCCGTGCAAGAGTAAAAGTAGGGAGCCACACGTAAATTTGAAAACTGTTCACTGGTTGTTGTTGTTCTTCTTCTTCTTGTGTGACACGGTTTCAGAAAAAAACTACTGCACCTACCTAAAATCTGAAACATGATCTTAGCCAGAAATTTCCCTGAGCTTCATCCTCAGAGAGAGACCACTTTTTCGATTGGTCGATCCATTCCAGAGTTACGTGTTCCTAAACGACCATTTTGATTGTTTTACATTGTTTTAACCATCGTAATTAGGGAACAATGCCACTCAGCAAACTCCAGATCCATTCTTCGTGCACGTGTTGCGTCTTTGCTAAAAAGTTAATTGTTGTCTGCGGCCTTGCAGTGCTGGAAACACCGCTTCTCGTCAGTTCACCGAAGTTAAGCAGCATTTGACAGTGACAGTAATCTTATGTCTAGGGGCATTAGTATAGTTAAGTTGTGTTACGTTGGTGTTTTGTAATTAGCTATAGTACAGGGAAAGAATGGCGTATTTATTTCGTAAATGCAGGCTTGCTGAGTTGAATTGTTTCAAAGTAACCAGCAACAATGCATGGATAAACAATTCGTGCATAAACCATTGTAGCACGACACCATACACGGATTACTAACAAAATCGTCAAGTGTGCCGTATTGTTAAAATGTACAAATGTACACGGACAAAATTTGGATGATTTTCAATTGAAATAATCAAATGCATACAATTGAGAAAATTGCATCTGTTTAAGTGATGTTCTGCTTTACGTTTTAAATATATGATTCGTAAAGCACAAGAGCACCTAAACAGATACAATTTTCTCAATTGTACATTTGATTATTCCAATTAAAAATCATCCAAATTTTATCTGTGTACATTTTAACAACTAAAGTGAAACTTCAATCATATAACCCCCTTTTTTTACGACACACGTGACGATTTTGTCAGTAATTATTATATCACTACTACAGAAACCCACTAACTAAAGGAAATCCATCAAAAATGGAAACACGACCAATCAGATTTTTGCGTATACTGGGTAACAAACGCCGATTATCTTTCGCTTCGTTCACTCAATCTGCCGACACAGCCCGGACCACTTTTCCGCGCCCGGTCTCCTAGTACTGACATTTTAATATTTCTATGGGGTAAATAAATAAATACACTTTTGTAGAACAAAGTTGAAACCTTTAGCCCGGAATTTTTTTTTTTGGGGGGGGGGGGGGGAGAGGCAGAAAGTAAATCGCCAACAGTGCCTCATATGGTTTTTTAGGGCCTTAGGGCTTCGTCGGGCATATGACCGGTTGCGGTGAACGCTCGCTAAAACCCTTTGACCTTTGCCGCCCACTTTGCGTGGCTTTTTCTAGTATTGTCGATTTTTCGCCCGTCATCCAGGATTACTTATGTAGGTTTCCAACGATTTACCTGAGACGATTTAGCTTGAGACGAGGGAGCACTTCCTGTTCAACTGCACCCTATATTCTGGTCTTCGGGAGCGTTTCTATCCACTATACTTGGATGTGGTGGCCTTTTGGGTGTGCACCCACATACGGGGTCACGCAATGACTGGCGTTTGAGGGCAGTAGTGGCTTTTTTGGAGAAAACTGGTCGTTTCGGGCCAGGCCAATTGTGTCACGAGTTAAGGTGCGTTTTGTTGTTTTGATTTTGCATTGTTGTTGATTTGTAGGGCAGATGGCCTGTGGAATAAATAATAATAATAATAACCCTTCCTTGAAATAAATAATAATAACGATTTACCTGTTGTTCACCCTAACTTCTCAATTGAACGAAAATTTTGTGTCACACTTTTTGGAAACAGAATTAGTAAAGTGTAAGGATTCGAAAGTTGGGTTTCACTCTCAGTATTTGCATTATTTGAGGCGAGTCTGTAGTAATATTTCGGTATGCACTAGTCGTCATGCCGTAAGTGTGTATTCCGAGTCTTGCACAAAGCACCCCATTGGCTGTTAATGTTTGTGGGCATAATGACGTCAAATCCTACATATCGTACATATCGTCGTGCAATGGTGCTTCTATGGCACGTTTGCGCTGCCCTAAACAAAATCACTAGCATCTCATTGTACGGTGAAGGTGCGATTTCCCTACATTTATAGAATGTTGTAGGACAAGTCTAGCGTCGAATTTGTATTGATCCTTGACAACTGGGCAACGTCAGTCGAACAGTGCGAAGAGGGCGCTTCTCCCCCCCCCCCCCCCCAAGTTCAGTTGCTTCCCGTACGGAGACGCTGCTTTCTGAAGTTTTTCACTTTATCATGATTAATTATAACTTGGAAATCAAGTGAGCATTTTGTTAAATATAGTAAATACATTTCACGTGCTTACAGAGATGCGTTATATTTTTAAAAAAAATTCTGACTTGCAACTGGAAACTATAATTTTATCATGCTCGCTGAATTTTAGTTTAAGGGCGCCGGTTCGCCATTTCGATAGCGTTGCCCATATTCTAAACACAGCATCCACGTTCCAGATTCTCCGTCATCCAATAGGCTGATGTGGGTCACGTGATCTCGTTTTAGTTACGAAAATTCGCGGCGCTGCAGTGAAGTGTTGGTCCTTTTTGTAATTTACCACTATTTTCTTTACATTGCTCGAAGATTTTACGGCGCTGCATCTTGCAGTTGAAAAGGTGAAAAGGCCCCCTTTAAGGCCTATAATAATTGGTGAAATTGAAAGGTATTCTTTACAGATTCGGCTTAGTCTATAGTATAAGTTGGCAGTTATTGGTGGCAGGAGAGCCAAATTTTACCTCCACTCTTTGTGGAGTGAACTATCACTATAATGGGACATGCATGGACTATGCTGTAGTAATTTTGCACTAAATGCACTAAGATGATGATGAAACAGCAAGCTACCACTAGAAAATATTTGCTCTATCGCCAAGCGAGTTCTATTAATGAAATTATTCTATTTTATTTTTAAAGTTTTCTTTTACTGACTTATTTTATATTTTTGTAAACTGAACTCTCGTAGTTTCAGTTTCTTATACAGGATGCAGATTTCAGGGCTTCCAGTCCTCCTATATATCCTATTTTTTTTAAAG
The DNA here is from genome assembly GCA_023313725.1 of Lithobius niger. Classification (NCBI taxonomy): domain Eukaryota; kingdom Metazoa; phylum Arthropoda; class Chilopoda; order Lithobiomorpha; family Lithobiidae; genus Lithobius; species Lithobius niger. The sequence continues at coordinate 68,337 of JAHWFP010152084.1, read as the reverse complement.
GATTCCTATAGAGCTCCTATAAATCGTCAAATGCTCCTATATTTCCTATATTGTTCTACTCCTAACTGAAACAATAGCCCTGTTTGTGGTTTGTTTCCTTGCTAAGCTATACTTAATCGGGTCCGGAAAGAAGAACGTCGATCTTCCCCCTCCGTGAACAGAACGTGAATTGGTCGAGCGGACAAACACAGCCAAATAAAGCATATACGGACCGTGTGTGAGCACTCAAAAGTTTGTTTTTTTCCTTAATGTATTGTAGGACAAGAAAAAAGCATTGAATGGCAGCCATAACCCACTGCATCTTGGCTAATAATTCCTCCAAACCTCATAAAATTTTTTTTTGATTTTCCTACAAAGCTCCTATTTTTTAACAAAAAATTCCTATATTTCCTATTTTTTAGCCATTGAAGTTTGGCTGGGAACCCTGAGATTTGTTCTGAAGCATAATTTCGTAAAGTCAATTGTATTTATATCTTTTGTATGAATAATTGCAGTTTTTTTACCCTCTCAAGGCAGAATATTACCTTCTTGAGGGATGGCTGATGGCTCTTCTTTCGTTGTAGACTTTAACTCTTCCAGATTTTAAGGAGTGTAATCTCTTACTCATTTTGACAGCATTTCAACTCTCAAGTCTTGGTATGATTTTTTTAAAGGGCAATTACATCCATTTTGACATGCATGCTTTACTTTTGGATCACTTAAAATATAACTAAACACAAAACTGCGGTAAGAATACGTTATGTACGTCCGATACAACAATTTAATTATTGCATCACCAAAACACGATACGGAGACCGCCATTGTTTTGCTGGAACGCGCAGAAATTAATGCCGACAGATGTCACTTTTCGATTTCGACTCGCAGCCGATTGAGATAGCTCTCTTGGCTGTGAGAGCTCGAGCGTTCGACGGCCTTAACTGGCCACGTCGGCCAGCTAAGGCCGTCAGACGCTCGAGCTCTGATAGCCAATAGAGCTATCTCAATCGGCTGCGAGTCGAAATCGAAATAATTTCTGTGCATTCCAGCAAAAAATAGCGGTCTCCATGTCGTGTTTTGGTGATGCAATAATTAAATTGTTGTATCAGACGTACGTAACGTATTCTTACCGCAATTCTTGTGTTTAGTTATTGTGTAAATGATCCAAAAGTAAAGCATGCATGTCAGAAATGGCTGTAATTGCCCTTTAAAACGGAACGGTGTACGATTTTAAGAACTTGCCCGTTCTTACCTCAAGGTTTACTCAGCTGTTTTATCACTTAGCTTGATTTCTTGTTTGCTCCTTCTTCATTGATGGCTTTTGATGCTCTCTTCATGTTTTCCTTTGCTTTTTTGATTCAGGTAATCACTTACCATCGTGGTTGGCTTGCTATCGAGTGCTTCACACGTGGGCCCATGATTTTCCCGGATTTATTTTTTGTTGTCTTAACTAATCATTTTTTTTTTATTTCTACTAATCTTCCTCCCACCAACTTTGGTTCCAACTGGCATCACCCTGGGCGGTTCTCGGTGTTGGAGAAGTCGTCGGATTCACGGCTTAAAACTGAAGAAGCTTCAAAATTTACAGTGAGGACATGGCCTGCTATTATTTTTTTTGGTAGAATTTCATTCGAATTTCATTTTCAGTTTTCTCTGGAGCTGCATTATACGTATAAACTAAATAAAAAGAAATTCGATATTCCATTAGGGCTTCGTATTTTCCGAACGTGCCATTCGTCAGTTTAACGCTTCCTCAAGGCGACTTTCTTCTTCGCATGATTAGGCGCAAAACGAAGCTTTTCAACTGACATTCAGCTCCGACGTTCCTTTTCTTTCGATTTCTGTGATCCATCGATTTTATTCTTCCGTTTTTTTTTTCTCTTTGCCTGCTTCCTACAACCACCTTTTCTTCGGAGCTTCCTCATGCCTCTGTTTAGTCTCTGCCACGTAGCATTTTACGGAGACGGATTGTTTCTATTTTCATGTTTTGTTTTCATAAATGTACCATACCGTCTTCAAGAGGTCAGTACAGATGCCAAAATTGTTTGGCAGTGTTGTCCGGATTCGTGAATTTTTAGCTTCACCCGGCCTTAAAGGCTGTGCGTAAAGTATTAATTTCATGTATGTCTGGACTTAAAGAGGGATTGCCACCAAATGACAACTGTATCATCTATAGCCATGTACGGCTATCTCGTTCTGTCTAGCTCTCACTAGCCCTATCTAGTTCTGTCTAGCCCCAACAGGCGAAGGAACACACAAATAAATTTATTTTTACACAACAAACAAGCCACGTACCTCCTTAAGTATTGAGTGTAAAGTTGGTGCGTCCCCGTGCACCAGGGAGCCATCAGTAAAGTTAAGCCTAACGACATCACGAGCGCTTTTTTCCTGCTATCGACCGTTTTGAACGCAGATTTTGAACCGCTAGATGAGCGCCAACTAGTGACAGGGATATTCGTTAACCTTCACCGCTTGCTCCCTGTTGCACGAGGACGCACCAACTGTAGACTAAATAATTAAGGAGGCACGTTGCTTGTTTGTTGTGTAAAAAGAAATTTCTTCACGCATTCCTTCGCATGTTGAAATTAAGTGCTACATAGAACGCTCGATGCTGCAGCCTGTCACCAGGGGGTGGAAACTCCAGCAGCTCCTATAGAGCAGTGACCTGGGACGTCACAGTTTACTGCGGTACTGTCATCATGTGGCCGTGGAGCCTGACCTCTGTCTAGACTGGCGGGGAAGACGGCTTGGCTTTCCGCCATTTTGTTATTTTGGCTTGTTTCGTGCCATCAGCATTGGTGTCATCTTTATCCATCAAGATGGTTAACAATTGTCGGATTTCTGGTTGCGGCAACAAAAGAGGAGTAGAGGGTTCGTCCTTGTTTAGATTTCCAGCGATTTCCAGCGAATTCCTTCCTTCATGGCTAAACCAGGTAACGTCGTCTGCTTACTTCATACCAAGGCCGACTGAGATAGTAGCTGTGCTCCACTCCAGGCCCGTCAGCTTTGTTTTAGTTAGCGAAAGACACGCCAGGAGCCGTCCAGTACCGTACGGCGTGAGAACCGAAGGGAATTGGTATCTGAACGAATTGTATGCAGGAGAAGCCCTCTCCTGTAGAAGTCGAGTGCGTTGCTTTGCGTAGGTTAATCAAAATGCCACCAGGAGCCGTTGAGTACCGTACGGCCTGTAGGCCAATGGGAGTTGTCCAAGCCGGACTTAGTGGACTCTATGAAGGCGGGGTGGGAGAAGTATAAAAAGAGAGAGACCGATAGCCGTATTCCATTTTGGGAAGAACGTTTGCGAACGTTAATCTAAAATAATACATTAAACTGCATGCTTATACCCAGCAGATAATCATTGTTGGGGAATGTCTAAAATAATAGATTTCACACAAAATGTTATGTTTGTTACGTTTAAATAATAGCTTAAAATATTAATTTAAGGATTTCTTAAAACGCATTTGTTTTATCTTACAATATTTCACGATTTTAATTCGCACTAGTTCAGTGACATCCTTCCCCGACAAATGCTTACCAGTGCTACAAAATGCTGTTACACAGAATGAAGTTTTCAGTAATTTAAGAAAGTACAGTGGTAAAGTAACTTCAAACGTGAGAATAAGAAACGACACCATCTTAATTTATGCAAAGTTCTATAAAAAAAACATAATAAAATCATTAAAACTACACAAAATTAACCAAGGGCAATGTAACAAAAGTAACAGAACTTTCAAATAATTGTTACCTTTAAATTCTAAACCGATACCCGACATTGCTTGCTTATTAAACATATCGTTATTCTTTATATTACCTCTCGAAAAACATGTGCACATAGAAATATTTATGAAAATAAAATAGAAAAATCTAACTTGTGCTCTAACCCTACGGTTATAGATAATTTGGATGATGTTAGTATGCAGGTAACGGGTTTATCGTTAAAAAGCCTGCTAGAGGGTCTGGGGGAGCGATGTCAACTCCCCAGCTGACTCCATAATGGAGCCTTGGAGGCTGAAGTAATTTACGATCATTTAGAATAACGAGTTAATCATTCCATTTTGGTTAGTTTAGGTTTCGGGAGGGGGGGGGGTGAGAGTGGCGACAAACATCCTTGCTATCCGTTTACTACAAAACTGTTTAATTGTATCTGGCACGTTTCCAGAATGGAAAAAAAAAAGTAATGAAAGGGAGTAGAGACGCGGACAGTCTGGAGACAAAAGCAAGATTATTTTGTTATAATGCTTGCACACTCTGAATGCATCCCCCCCCCCCCCATTCTTTCTGGCTGTATTTTTGGAAAAACTAACTAGTCAAACCCGCTCTTTCCCATCAGCTGCCTACTTAGGCTAACTTCTAACACTTTTGGAACGAACTTCGGGCTTTCTCTGCTGGAAAGAATCCTTCCTTCAATTCCGTGCGCCAAAAATGATAAAAGTTAGCCAGTTTGGATAAAGGAATCCAGCCAAAGATAATGAACAGTATTTCTTTTTTACTATCCTTTCCACACACCACTCACTAATGTATACTACCTATGCGTTATTGAATTTCGTATTTTACTTTGCTACCCGTTACGCTTTAAGCAGAGGATTATCAAACCGAAGCATAGCGAGATGCAGCGCCTACAACGGGCTTCTCCTGCATACAATTCGTTCAGATACCAATTCCCTTCGGTTCTCACGCCGTACGGTACTGGACGGCTCCTGGCGTCTCTTTCGCTAACTAAAACAAAGCTGACGGGCCTGGAGTGGAGCACAGCTACTATCTCAGTCGGCCTTGCTTCATACGCGATTATTTACCCCACCACTACAAGATGGAGGCACGCGTTGTTCGGTTGCCACGAGCAACGGACAGCAATGACGGTACTCTATACAGTCGCAACGGAACTTCACAAAACAGTTATTAGCGCACCGCTTGACAAAGACTGCAGAAGCAGAGACAGCATGGCGCTGGAAATAGTAGCTTAAGCCGGCCCACATAGGAGTTCAAAGATGCCGGCAAATAAACATGGCGCTGTCGCAAACTGCCTAAACAATTCGTGGTATTTTTAAAGACCGTGTATGGCAAATGTTAGCTAACACAATTTACCTTCACGAAATTCGCACTCCCTCACTCTCCTTATTGTTGTTCGCCGGCCATTTTTAAGCTGCGTGATCGCAACGTACGGTGGCTTATTGGGACCATCCGTGGGACACACAAAACTTTTACGAATCGGAACAAGATGGCCGCTACAGCACTGGCGCAGTTCACTATGTATCGTCCTAGGCTTTAGTGTGTCTTATCCGGTGTTGGAACGCTATGTTGGTTCGGTTTCGTGAAAGTTTTGTGTATGTAGGAAAAATGCTGTGTTTGTCTGAATAAGTCACCGTACTAACAACACGCGTTTATGCACCTGTTTGCCGTCGCTGTTTGTCCCTGCATCCCGCTTGTCCCCCCTCCCCCCTAGTTGAGGATGACGTCACTAAATAACGTAACTGATTGTTGCTGTCCGTAGGAGTATACTCGTCCCATAACGAAGTGAGTATATTGCTCTAAGCTGTCATTCGGCGAATAGGCACCTTTAAGTACATAGCAAGCAAGTTTTTCTGCAATGTCAACAATGGAATGGTATCTTTTGGTCACGTTTGGTGGCTTCATTGCGATTCATCGCATTCTTACTACAATACTTACTGGAAACGACGTCGTCACGTACCAAAGCTACCTGGATGTAAAGGCTTAACGTTAGAAATTCGACGCGTCGTCCAGTTAGCCACCGATTCTGCCACCAGTCGCGCTACTTACACCCCAAAAATGAACTGCTCTAGCGTGTGGACTGAACTGTGAAAGGTACGTGTGACACGCGATAGGCGGATTTTAAACTTAAAACACTGCATTGACACCAAATTATTAAAATTTAATAACAATGGCTTCATGCCACGTACCTCTTTTTTCACTCGACGGCAAAACAAAGCCTCCGGAGGTTTAATTTCATGAATTTCAAGCAGAAGAGTAACCAAGGTACGTGTGTATTGTGTATGATACGCTACGGCGTTAGTCAATTCTCATTAAAAATGTGTTAAACGATCCTTTGACGTAGCAGTAAATCGTCCGAAGACTTCAAGAATAGTCACCATTATCGTAAAATAATGTTCGTTTAGCGCTGCAACACCGGTAAATCTAATAATGAGAAGATATCACGTTTTTGCGCATCTTGCATACACTAATCAATGCTACGATTGGGGTTTTTCGTTCTTCGTGCTGCAGCGCAACGCTTGGACGACGCGTCTAGCATGCTACGTGAAACCGAACGTTAAGTCTTTTAAATATGGGTAGTCTTGCACGTACCCAACAATGAGGAAACAATCTTACCACTATTTTGGGTGTTTTAACAAAGCCAGGGTAGCAGGTTGTGTGAAGCTAAACGGCTACTGTTTTTTGCACGGAGTCTCATGCCAAGTTTTGAAACTCGTGTTTATGCGCCAAGTCTCCCGCAAAAGTTGCCCCGATGCGCAAGGATTTCGACGAAACCGTTATTGCTTACTAAAACCGCTAACGACCTCTTCGAATATTGTCATGTTTTACAACCATGAAGTAGCGGGTACTTTAAATGGCTTGGAGCTCCTGCGACGGGGGAAAAAAATATACGTGGCACTAAAGTTTCATCCTGTGCTGAAGAAGAATTCCTTCTTTTCCGACCCGTCTCAAACGCTAGTATTCCCACGTGTTTTCGATAAAGGCACGTGAACACGTGGAACTCGTAAAAACCGTCGTCAACGGTTAGGCCTAACTGCGACAGAAGCTGATCGATCGCGCACGTCTGGAAGATTTAATGACATTCTGTCTTTTGTGTAATTCGTGAGTAGCAAAGCGCGTAGCAAAGCGTTTCGAGAAAGGCCAAGTTTCCGTTCGGGGACGGTCTTTATGGCCGGGGGGGGGGGGGGGGGAGGACAAATGAAAATGTGATCACCAAATTTGGGAAGATCCCCCCCCCTGCCTCCCTTCGAGTCCCGGAAAAAATCTTGACCCTCCCACTCAAGGTCCAAAAATAATGTGACCCCTTCCGCTCACAAAAATTGCGTTTTTCGTATGCCTATTGAGACTGCAGATGATTTCCTGTAGACATGGTTACTTAGTGCTGTAGCCAAATTAAGTAAGTAGCACTCCGCACCGACAAGTTACCACTGTTGTAAGGAAAAAGTGCCTCGTTTTTAACGAAAAGACACGTTGGGTTAAAAATGTTCTATAAAACCGATGTTCCTTACACCCATCTTGTGTCGAGTTGCGTAATGCATAAGTATGATGGATGAACACACTGTTTGCTTGTACGCCCACATCCGTAACATATAGTCTCTACCTGAACGACAGAAGAAGCCAAGAAACCAGGGGGCAAGGCTATTCTACAAGTTTATTGGAAAAAAACTGTACTTGTATTATTTATTGGTTCTCATAGCTTCAAAACCTTGCCAAACACTCACATCATGGGGGATCTGAAGCACCACAAGCTGAGACGTTTTTAGAAATTTTAACAGATGAAAATGCATTTTGAGGTCCAAAAATGACTTTTTCTTCCAGTTTGCTTTCGTACAATAAGCCTTAATGGCATGCTTAGTGGACCCAAATGACGCCATTTTTGCTTATCCTGGCCAATGCTGATTTTCGCTGGCTTCGCTCGCTCAATCAACACATTCACTCAATCAGCGCATCCCCTGACCCCATGCACTCCTCTCATTATTAAAACAGATTGTTGTAGTAGCAGTAATGCCTTGCCACTGACGCAGATCCCGAACAGCTTATTTCTCATTAGTTTAATATTAACAGTTGTATTTACCTGAAGCATTGTTTTATGCATTAAAAGTAACCTTTGCAGTTTATTGCCAACAACCATTCCTTTTGCAATCAGCCAATCCCCTCATTATTGGAAAAAATTGTTGAAGTAATCTCCTTATATTGTTTAATTCACATTATTTTATAGTCATGCTGTTCGTCCGAGTAAGGGTTTTACAAATTGGTGCGAACTTTGTTTCAACGCTCGCACCCAGTTGGAGAACAGGAACGATTTCTCGTCTTTCATTCTTAACCCTAACGAAACCTCTGGATGGAAATAGTCGTTTGGGATTCAGTTTCTTTGATCTTTTAATTGGTTTCGCCTGATTTATGGCCGCAAGTGGCTGTGTCAAAGGGACGGAGAAATAGGTGGGAAAGAGTTTCATGGAAGTATTTTTCAATTAAGTGGACGAAATTATCCTAAAATGGGAACGAATGGTCCGAATGGCTGATTAAAGAATATTCAACAAACGTAGAACTAGCCCTTTGATCGTCGTCGCGTGGCAGTTTACAATAGAGCAGTGTCATTTGCCGCCATATTGGCACCAGTATGGGTTTTGGAGGGCATAACTACAAGGTGCACTACATAAAAATTGGAGGGAAACACAACGGAAGAACGGATTTCTTAGGCCTAAAATAACGTTGTTTTCTCCAACAAAAAAAATTGCGCGTTTTAGGTCTAAGAAATCACTCTTCATAGCATCGGCTTCAGTATGACGCCCTTCTGTTTCTCTCTGCAGTGCCCCTTGCAGCTAACCCATTAAGGCTCCAGCATAGAGTTATATACAAGTCAGGAGGGCCAAGGCCTAACAAACTAAATCAAGTCAAATCAGGAGTGAATCAAAACTTTACTGGTTTAATTTTGTAACGGGGGTATTGTAAGGTAAGTAAGAGCGAACTAAAAGCACTAAAGAGGGGACTGGAATACAGACATGAAAGAAATTCTTGGCGCCTCCTCGCACAAGGTCGGGGTGGTTCTACCATGTGTGAAGTTGTAAAGTTCTGCAGGGAGACAGGGTGGTTTGGATAGGCTCAGTCGGAGTGGATTGCAGTGTAAGTTAGATTTAAGTATGTAGAAGTGAACGTATGATACAAGATCCGTAGGTTCAAGTAAATAAATAAATAAATAAATAAATAAAACAAATACAGACACCTCGCGTGACGACACGTCAGAGTTGAATCCACTGGTGATAAGTACAATAGATGATGCAGAATGGGAAGTAGCCCTTAACGTTATCAAATTAAAGTCCAAAATTAGCACATTCTCATAGAGGGCACAGCAAAGTATAGATTAGAAAACAAAAACGAACTCTTTTGATGCCTAAGGTAAGGTTTAACTGATCCGAAGTCAAAACAGCAAAGGAACACAAATAAACTTTTCCGTAAGATGTCAGATACTGTAGTGTTTAGCCCACGTGAAACCTTATGGCGGTAGTCAAATGTTTTTTGCCATTTAGTCTTCTGTACAGCCGTACCGGCTTAGAAGACTATTGCAACGACTTTGTCCGTCCGTCCGTCCGTCGCTTTTTTTCAACCCCGCAACGGTACCAGATAGAGACGACCACTGTTTACAACGTTAGATTCAGTGTGAGAAGTTAGTTAAATAACATGGCAAATTGAAACATCGTTACTTCCTTGTAGCTAATAGACTTCTTCGACGTCACTAAATTAAATAATAATATTTGATCGTCGATTTGGAATCCTAAGATAACACGCAATAAAAAGAAATGGATTTTAGCTTCGTTTAAAATAGCCTCGTCGCATTGTTGCATAAATGAATAGGCTTACCGTAGAATCAAATTCTCCATTAGGTCTATCAGCTACTTACGAAATCAAAACTGCAGGCCTAAAAAATGAAAATTAGGCTTAAAATCATGTTACCACGGCAACGTCAAGTTGCTACGAGTCGGCGTTGGGCTTCATCAACAGCGTCTCTCTCGTCACTTCCCCACTGATCTATATAGACTACGTTGCGCACGTTGTTAACACTGTAACTGTGTACCCGAAGGCGCACCGTGTTGCAAAAATGAATATGCTTACTATACAATCCAACTCCGTTAGCTGCTACTTACGAAATTAAAACTGCTGGTTAAAATTAGGCCTAAAAGCTGACAATTAAGCCTAAAATGTAAAATAGGCCTAAAAGCTAACACATTTTTAACCAGCAATTGTGATGGTTACAGCTTTTAAATTAGTATAGAGCAGTGACACGACGTAGTGTTATTGTGTATCACTCTATGCTGGAGCCTTAATGGGTTAGATGCAAGGGGCACTGCAGAGAGAAACAGAAGGGCGTCATACTGAAGCCGATGCTGTGAATAGTGATTTCTTAGACCTAAAACGGGCGATTTTTGTTGTTGGAGAAAACAACGTTATTTTAAGCCAAGGAAATCTGCTCTTCCGTTGTTTTTCCCTCCATTTTTATGTAGTGCACCTTGTAGTTACGCCCTCCAAAACCCATACTGGTGCCAATATGGCGGCAAATGTCACTGCTCTATAATAGAGACAGCTGTTGTAGTGCATGACAGAGGTGTGCGCCTCAACATTGGAAGTGGTAGAACTGTACAGAAGACCGGTGCGCCTACGCAGTCGCTGTAGCCGCTTGCTTACTTTTGCACACGATAGCGCAGCTAATGATTGGTGCATTAGCCATCGACTTGGTTAAACGACATCGCTGGAAAATGTTTAAAAACCAATAGTCTTAGTGTCCTTAGCACAGCTCTACAGGTAATTCTGGGTTCGTGCGAGTCCTTGAAAACCTATAAATATCCTGGAACGTAATAATGAAATTCCGTGCCTGGAGATGTGCTTCAAAATTTTAAAAAATGATATATGTATCATCAGTAGGGTAATGAACGGAAAGTGGACGACGTGACTGAATAACACTGAAAATTTTAGACAAGAAAGTAGTCGAGTTCATCCTTTGTTTAGGCATGAAAAGTTTTGAAATTTCGGCTATGGTTTTAATTGTATTTACGTTTATAATGGTTGGGTGCAACAGCAAGGTTTCACGAGGACTAAACAGTACAGAAAACACTGTAGTCTCTGAAACAGTATAGAAAGTTTATTTGTGTTTCTTTGCTGTTTTGACTTTGGATCAGTTAAACCTTACCTTAACCAACAATGTTTCCTAATTCGTGGTACTTTGGCGAAATATCATTGTTGAAGTTTTACAAAGATTGAAAAAATGTTCGAGTTAAAGCAAGGATATGGCTGGGTTGGACCTGCATTTACAACGCTGAAGCAGGAAAGCTGTATTAAAATTCGCATTGGCACCGGATATAGGCCTACTGTAACTCCACCTAGCGGCACTCCGGTGAAAAATCTAAATTTTCTAAATGAGGGATGAGCGTGGATGAGGGATGAGCGTGGATGAGGGATGAGCGTGGATGGGGGATGGAGGGAGAGGGGGGGGGGGGAGAGGATACTAAAAGATGGCAATTGTCTAATGAATTTGAGGGAGAGGCGTGCTAATGCGAGTAAACACCCCCTAAATCACAAGTTTGGCGAGCACAAGAGACAAATGAGGGGTCGGCTGTAAACAAGGTCCTCCGGAAGTGGCCAGGCCAGAAGACGGATATTGCTGATGAAGTGGAGCAATCGACTTTGGCTTGAGGCGCCCTCTTTCGCTTGAGCCACAGCTAGCACACTCAAACAAATAGGACTTTAATCAGACCGTCTGGCCGATTTGCTTCCGTGCCTACAGGGTTATTTGTCTATCTATTCCTTTTTTTTTTTTTTAGGAAGATGAGGTTCAGCCAGCAGAAAGGGGGGCTAGCTGACTCGTGTTCATAGGTGGTCATCCTTACAAAGCTATGAAATCCACATGCCGCCATAAGGAGATTTATACCTGCATAGATCTATTATATATAATAATACTACCAGTTGTGCCCGGCTTCGCCCGGGGTTTTGTTTCGCCCGTGGTTGTTTCCCGGTTTTCGTTAGTTGTGGTCTAAACGTTGAATTCAACAGGCAATTTTGCTTCTTGGAATATTCCCCTTTTGCTCCCATCCGCTACCTCCCCTCTTCCCTCCTCCCATCCTCCCAAATAAAACGTATCTTGTGGGTTCAGTTAAACGTAATCATTTGCTCAATGGTAACAGACGCATTGTTCCCCCCGCCCCTACCTCCAGCCTCCCAATCTTTTTATTTTCTAAAGAGCAGGACTAACAAACGCACTACTCCACACACGGACATTCTCCTTTCCGCTTCCCCCATTCCCACTCCCAGTTTACAGCTTTAGCTTGAGCGATCCGTGCCGTGAGAAAAATAACTGTCTTCGTGGATGACGTCATGTAAGACTTGCTGCTGAGATGCGCGCGTAGAGCAAATTGTTAGTCAAGGCAACAATGTACCAATTTCAACTTCTTTTCAAGGCAACAACGTACCAGTTTCAACTTCTGGCCAAAGAATTAACACGCTCGCCCGTTTTCATTGTAGGGGTGGCCCTTGTCGTCGTTTTGCTTTGGAGGTTGTGTTTTCAGACGGCCGAAAAGCTTGGCGGGAATCCTTAACAAGTTTGTTTTGGGGTTTTAAACACTCTAATGCAGATGAGACTTATGCTATGGCAAGGGTTGGATAGTGGCCCAGGGTTTTTACTTGGACGATTTAACCATATGAGAAACCAGCAGCAGTGTATTATAGTGCATGGAGTTACGTGATATTATGCCTCTATTTCGTTTATTAGGACTATATTTGAGTAAGGTAAGAAGGACAATAGTTTTTTTTTTAAACCTCAAAACACACTGTAAAACTATTGTACAAAAAAAATACAAGACCAATGTAGGGACGACCTTTGGGTCGAATTGTCCTGATACCGTAGGGTTCCCCCCCCCCCCCTCCGCCCTTTGCAGCTTCCTTTTGCCTCTGAAACGTCCGGCCGTTACAGCTGTACGAGCCAAAATTGAACCACGTCGTTTTTTTTCCGAACCCGGTGAAATTTTTCTCCAGATAAAAAAAAACCAAAAAAACTCCGTAACTACAACGCTAACAGTAACAGATCTAAATCGTAGTAGACGTATTGGTGTGTTGTAGCCGAATTTATTGACAAAGAAATTCTCTTTCATTTAAAAATGGTTGCGTCGTTAATATTTGAAACAAAATCACGCTCTTCATTTTGATCTGCGACAAATTTTATTCTGGTCACCTATCTGGTCACTTCAATTTAGTTGCTACCCGTCGTAGCATCCGGATATTTGGTTGTTTGTAGTGTTAACTAGAGTTTCGCTTCTGTTGAGGATAAAGGGACGCGTTTTCAACACTTCCATTGAGTTGGACACGGGCCCTGTCTGGGCTGAGGGGCTTCTCGCAGGGTGAGAGGTTGCGCCGGCTTGGACTGGAGTCACTCGAATTACGCAGGCCTAAGGCGGATCTGGTCCGTACCTTTAAGATATTGCATGGGTTATTGCCACTTGATGTGCGTTTCTTCGAATTAACGACATACAGACAAACCAGAGCACGTCCATGGAAATTGGTCGGCGAGAGATCCCACCTCGACGTTCGGAAACATTTTTTTTGCTCTTAGGGTCGTGAATGTTTGGAATGCCCTCCGCCTCCATGTTGTTTCGGCCCCATCTGCGGCTTCTTTTCGACATCTCCTGGATGGTTTGGATTTTACGCGCTTCCTGACGCGCCCACTGTAAACCATCAAATTGCTTACTGGCTGAAGCATGATGCACGATTACCCATTTTTATTAGGCGCGGCGTAAGGGGGATTCCCTACCGTCTTCCTTGCTGTTACCCCAGCTGAATTTTATTATTATTATTACCAAGAATTTATAGGGGTGGGGAGGAAAGTTTGTGAATGATAGATACCCCTTCTGAAACGTCTCAGATTCGTTCCTATTAGTTCCGTTTAAGTTTATAGGGGGAGCCATGAGTTTTATTTGGGAATTTCTGCTCAGTTTTGAGCCTAAAATTAAACCAAACTGAACGAAACTAGCTTGTATTTAATTATTATTTAGTTTAGCTTAGTTATACTGTAGTTTACTTCAGATTTGGGCTGAAAATAGAGCCAAAATTACCAGATGGAACGCATGGCGCCCTCTGAAAACTCAGACGAAACTAATAGGAATGAATGTAAAACGTTTCAACAGGGACTTTTTAGAGTTACAAATTCACCTTCTCTACCCTATAAATTCTTGCTATTACTACTGTTATTATTATTTCATCGAATTTTGCGAAATTGAATCTTCCGTATAAGCCAACAGGGAAGCTAAAGCCCTAACCAGACTGGTTGCTCGCGGCTGCACGCCAACGTAGTAGGTGTAAAAAAAGACTTCAATATTCGGCCTTAACGCAACACCAACCACACGATTGCTGCAATGTTGACCTTGCAGGCTTGAGATGTTTCATATTTTATTTTTTATTTTCTGACCTTGTAGGCACGTAGTTAAGCACAGCTTCGCACGAAATTTTCTTCCGTCTGCAGAGGCCTTTACGTCTCTAAGTCATCCGTCGCAAATTAACGCTCATATACGTTCAGCCGGGACTCAGACTATCTTTACCAGGCAAGTCTGTCCCCGGCTCAACGAATACGAACGTTAATTTGCTTCGGATGATTTAAAGACGTTTGCTGACGTTTGCTCCTGCATAACTCAATTTTGCTAAATTAGGTGAAACTCACGCAAGTGTTGAAAACGCATTCATGTTTCCTCAAGAGTAATGAAGCTATAGTAAGAAGACAAATAAACAAATGCCCGGACGCTACGACGGTGTTTATTTATTTATCATTTTTCCTGTTCCACCCTCTTGTTATACGGTTTTGGTACATTCACTCAATTGTATGGAAAATACACTAAACGAATTCATTAGTAATAGGCTTGTCCCTTTAAGCTCAACAAAATTAATAAAAAAAAATTACAAAGACTAATAAAAACGCATTACGAGAAACATTTTAATCAGAGTTTTTTCTTAGCTAAAAAAAATGCGGCAAAAAGTACTTCTTTTCGGGATTCAAAGTGAAAAATTGGATCCTAATTTTCGTAAAAAATCTAACTTTCGTTCGTGGTAGTCGCCGTAATTTCCAAAAAAATGTCAAAAATAGGGATCCAAACTACTGATTTAGAATTTAATTCAAAATCCAGGAAAGCAATCTCTTTTTTTATATGTTTTTTTTTTAGTTTGGATCCAAAATATTTACCGTGTCGTACGTTTTTAAGGGACCATTGCCTCTGTTTTTGATTCGATGCTCAAGCAATGAGTATATTGGGCTTTTTTTGTTGTTTCGTCTTTCCTCTTTTTTTAATATTTTTTTTTTGTTGTTCTGCCCTTTTCTTTTTCGCTTTCAATTCAATTGCGATTTGCCGGAGAGAGTCTATAAAAGTGCTCGTCGACTTCAAAGCCCTGTAAAATCTCCCAGACTGCAGGTAGCACTGTAAAACCAATCAGAAAGAGGAGTGTAAACAGCACGCTACGACACAACACTTCTCATTTAAACTCTACACGAAACAGTTTTCACAAGGATTTGCTGCAAATGTTGAAGGATTGCGCGAACGAGCCGTGGTAACGATCCAACTTCCTGTGTTTTATGTGGCGTGAGAGTTTTGAATTTGGGCCGAATGGAGTTTTGAAGAAAAACGAAAACAAGGTGAACACAAGACTGTTTGTTCTTTGAAAGGAACACATCAAAAAGTGGTGAGGCACACGTAAGAATAAACACCGGGTATTGTAATTAGATCTAGACACACGCTAGTGTGTCGCGCCAAGTTAGGTAACAATCATCACAACACACATCACATCACATCAATTCAATTGTCGAGCTAGTAGACCATAGTAGCGCGACGCCATAGCGTTTGTGTCTAATATCCTGAAGCAGAGTTGAGCACGTTTCAGGTACTTGGATAAAAATAATAATGCGGTACAAACGCTCAAATTGTGTTGAAATCAAGGGCAATGACCCACCTGACAAAAATACTTTGGACGTTAAATGAAAACTGGAACATTGCTACCGAAAGTATACCAATATTCAAGTTTTCATTTAACCTTCGAACCATTAAGCGGTGCGATTAACTTGGCGAATGTTTTGGTGTGTTGATATCACTCATTTGAAGGGCCGAACCATTCGGAACTTGGCGGCCCCTTTTACCAGTTTTGGTTTTTGATATGATAAGAATTAACGCCTGCAGAGTTAAAAACGTTAGGTCAACATTTCCCTGTGTGCTTAACCATTATCGCCTGGGGATACACGTTTCCTCCCTATTTATACATGTTAGCGACCCATAAGCTACCACTGAGAAGGACTTAACACCTACTAAGCTCGGCTAGAGGCTGTAGCTAGGATCCGCCCCAGTAGCACAGTAGTTAGAGCACTCGGCTTCCCGGCCTAGTCAGTGGAAAGTCCTGGGTTCTAGTCCCAATCGGGGGCAGTTGTCTTTTCTTTCTTATTCAATTTAGTGATCTTGTGTCCTCACAAGACCAAGCTTTAATTAAGGCTGTTTGTTCCGTTTACTCTTTACTTTGCGACTGATTCTTTATTTATAGCTTGCATTTTTTATAGTGTGGAGGCCAAGAACATAATTGCTTTCCGTCCTTTTGTGTGTGTTTGTGGCCTTTAGGTCACCACTGAGAAAGACTGAACAGCTACTAAGCTCGGCTGGAGCCTGCAGCCAGCATCCGCCCCAGTAGCACATTGGTTAGAACGTCCGGCCTAGTCTGCGGGAAGTCCTGAGATGGATCGAGTCCCAGTCGGGGCAGTTGTCTTTTCTTCGTTTCTGAGATTAGCGTATCTTGTGTCTCTCTGACAAGGTTTGTCTTTAATGCAGATTAATTCAACTTAGTTCTTGAAATATGGATTTGCAAATTAACTACATCGTTCTACTTCGTAAAACCACATGGTCAGTTTTCAGTTTTTGAAGAAAGCGCAACCAATTTCGTTGTCGTTTTGTTTTAAATCGGTCACTAACTCTCATTTTGGGTATTCTCGCATACAAATTTGTTATTTTGTTTTAATAATGTCAAGAATTTATAGGATTTATACTGAGACCCCTAATGAAACGTCTTAGATACATTCGTATTAGTTCCATCTAAGTTTATAGAGGGCACCACGTGTTTTATGTGGGAATTTCTACCCAGTTTTCAGCCTAAAATTAAACTAAACTAACCTAGTTTGTGTTTAATTATTATTTAGTTTAGCTTAGTTGTACTGAAGATTTTAGCTGAAAAATGAGCAAAAATTTACCAGATGAAACACGTGGCGCCCTCTGAAAACTAGGACAGAACTAACAGAAATTAATCTAACGTGTTTCCATAGGGACTTTTTAGAGTTATAAATTCTCCTCCCAACCCTATAAATTCTTGATAATGCATTCAGTAAAGATTGTGCAATCAGATATTTCATAACCGTTCATTAATTTTGTTAAAAACTACTGCTAGAAGAAATGGAAGCGTCGTCTGCTTCGCGAGTGCAGCGTCGGCTTGGCATCTTGGGTAATCTGGCCCGTATACTCTTCGACCGGAAATGACGCGCTGCATTGAGTGGGTTCTTCCGGTTTCTTGAAGAAATCCTCGAATGGTATTCTCTTTTTTGGCAATGCTAGGACAGGTTTGCGTGTGACTATTAGGCCGATAAAAATAAATACCTTGTTTCTCATAAGTGTCCAAAGCTAAAATCGATGCAGGGGGGCGGTTTTATATTTTTATTATTTATTTAACCTCTGAAAGTCCGATGCGGCGCGGCAGTATTTTTTTTATGGTAGGGGAACATTCTTTCTTTGTTTCTTTTATGGCGCTTCCCTAAAAATACCATAAAACAATGTGAAAAACGCATATTTTGAAACCTGATTTACGCAGGCATGAAACATGACCGAATTTCCAAGGTTTTAATGCGTGAACTGTGGACCCAACAGCGAATAAAATAGTACACGCTAAAAAAAAACAGTAATGATACTAAAAAAAAAAATGAAAATCACAAAATCACAAAATGTTTATTAAACTGGAAGATGTAGCTTTTCTTTACGTTGTTAAAATCTGTTAAACTAGCCTATAATAATGTGCAATTGAAACGAAGAATGCTGCCATTTGGAATTCGCGGTATTAGCCAAGTTAACAACTAGAGGGCGAGGCGGCGTATTGATGGGCATTCTTTGCCTGAAAAGTAGCCTTTCGTTTGTCTGCAGCCAGAGTAGTGCTGGATAACAGGGTGTTGTTAGCCGAAGACCGGCACGTTTAATACCCAAAGTAAAGTAAAAAAAAAAAAAAAAAAATAAAAAAATTATTAACATTTTTTGCGCCCGCCATCTTTTAATTTTTATTTATTTATTTAACAATAAAAACGACTGACCGGCCCGTAATTGTTGACGTGGACGCTTATGAAAAACAATGACGTTTTTTTCGAGGCCTTATAGTAAACACGGGCATCAGGAAAGCCCCGCAAGCACGTAAGACTGCCAGTGTGCTTTTTAATCGCCTACTTAGAAACTATTTGAACGCCAGGGCATTATTTGTGTTTTTAGTAACGAACGTGTTG
>JAHWFP010152084.1:18443-40951 GCA_023313725.1 Lithobius niger | reverse complement strand
TCTTTGTCAGGATTCCCACCAAAATACTGAAATCAATTATTTTCCTGAACGTTCCAGGTTTTCGAGAGTAGATCAAGTCATTTTCCAGGCTATTTACCGGAATTTTAGGAAGGAATTTTTTTCACATATTTCACCAGTTTTTTGTTAAAAAGGCTGAAGATTTTAGATGGGAAATAACATTATTTGAAACCTTAATTTTTCCGCTGAGTTCTCCAGGGTTTTTGTAAAATCAAAGATTTCCCTGAGTTTTCCCTGAGTTTCAAACACAGTTTAAATTCCCTGAGTTTTCCAGTTTTTCCAAGTTGGTGGGAACCCTGATTGTGTCCCAAACAGGTAAAATTTTTTTTTGTTTGTACTCCAATTACCTACTTACCTGAACGAGAGGGTTAAAAACAGATCGTATTGACGTTCGCTGAAGACTATATAGCACTCTAACAAGTGGGTAAGCGTTGCTGTTTGGGGATCGCGTTGCGTTGACGTCATAAATGACGTGACGCCAGAGAGGTTAAGGGAGGACGAGATACGCTTTCCAAAGCGCCGTTCGCCATTTTCGAAACACAATTACTAGAAGAACGCTCTGGTTGGAACGGTACTAAAGAAACCTCACGTTCGCTGGAAAAGCTGGTAAATAAACGATGCCCCTGTAAGCGCCGTAAATGAAACACCCCCAACTCCGAAAAGCTTTTTATTACATGCTTGTGTTCGAACGTGCTGTGGAAAAGATCTGCGCAATAACAGAGATAAAAGGAAGACAATTGGAATTGCCGCTAATGGAATGGTGTTATTATTACTGTTGATCATTCTGTCGTTCGGGTTTCGTTCCGTGAAACACTGTGCAGTGACCTTTCTTGATGATCAGTGCCAAGCTCATCTACTTTTGTAACATTTCTACCCGTTGCATTGGTTCCCAGGCCGTGCTAATGAGTGCCGAACCCGTTAGCAACATCAGTTTGGGTTCGGTGTATCCCTTTACAAAACATCACCTTACGGAGGAAGCCCATGTTACGCGCATGTTATACATAGTAAACAATATTCATAGTTTTCATTTAATCTTGGAACTATTACTTGGTGAGCTTAACTTGGTGAAACAGTTTGACGTTTGATATCACGTCTTCAAACGGCCGAAGAGCTTGGCGGGTATCCTTAACAAGTTTCGTGCTGGGGAAATTTCAAAATACAGGAAACAAATAATAACCTATGCAAAATTGTCTCTTGTAGCGAATAAACTTAAAAAGTCTTTCAGAATGGCCTCCTTGTTCCCCTTTAGCTACTAGCGCCATTATGTTATTGACGAAACAAACTACTTAATATACTGTTCACGGTTTTTGCGAAAGTAACTTTCGTATGAAAACAACACAAATTCCTTTGCTTTTGAAAGGTTCCCCCCTGATTGTTAAGATGACGTTTGGAGCAAACGGCAGCGGCATAGAAGGAATCATTCCTTTCAGAAAACTTTACCACAATCTACTTAACCTAAGCTTGGGAGCAACGCTTTTAAGCTTTGAACATAAACTACAAGCTTTTCCAGACGAACGGAGTGCGTAATGCTTCGTAGCTGTAAATAAGGATGTGAAGTTGGCCTGCCTTCCATCTTTTGACAGTTCCTCTGGGTTTCGTCAGAGATTTTTGTGTTCATTTCCACGCATTCTGTATTCATTCGACGTCGTCGCATTTTCACTCGTTGAAGCCGAAGAGCGTTACATTCTATTTGAGGTTTTTAAAAGGTGATACTTCTCCGCCTGCCTGACTTGAATGGAAACTGAAACTGAAACTGAAGTTGATGTCACTGAGGTCAAGCTAGGAACACTGGAAGAATGGGAAATGGTGGTCACCACCTGATAGCGAGGAAACGTGACCCGAGAAGTCGAACCTAAGAAGCGACTCGAGAGACACTTTCGAGCTATAATACCAAGGCGGGCACGAAGTACGTTTAAATCGAAACACGACTGAAATAAAATGCGTATACATTATTTAATCGAAGTATAAACCGACGGCACACACCGCTGGAAGTTTAAAATTAAAGGATAAGTCAAACTTGGAAACCCGGATAAATATTCAAAACGTGCAAAAATACACAGACGGGGTCGATCACTCAGTCAGCGCTTTATCCAATTATCAACCCCCATTATAATGCTGTCAGAAATTCTTTCGCCCATAGATTACTGCAACTTTGGAACTCATTACCAGAATACATTGTCACAGCTCCCTCAGTCTTGTCTTTTAAAATTAAATTGGACATCTTTTTTAGTTGTGATTCCATCTATGAATTTGACGGATAAGCACACGTTGGATAATTTGTGTAGATTTTCATGAGTATATGTTCTGTTTGAATTATGCTAGTTTGATAGCTTTTTTATTTCCTTTTAGAAATAGCTTGTTGCGTTACTGACTACTTGTTGTTGCTCCAACCATTTACTGTTTTTTTTTTTTTAAAGCAAGCTTTGATATTACATTGTTATTTCTATGAAATGTTTATATTTTGCCAAATTCCTTTTGGAAACCGGTAATTATTTGCAATAAATAAATAAATAAATAAATCGGCCAACAAAAAAATTTTTGGACGATGCATAACCGCTGGCGAAACTGCTGTAAGATAAAAACAAATTTGACATAAAGGCACATAAATCTTTCCGGTATGTCATGCGACCCGTTGAGAATAGCGTTTGCAACATTTACACAGGTTAGGGTTAATGTCGCAAAATCATCTCGCACGAAAGAAAAAAAACAAGAAAATTACTGCGTTGGCAACATTTACATACGTTTGAACTAATGTCGCAAAACTGGGTCACACAGGAAAGCTAACAGGAATGCATGTACTTTTAATTCAATTTAGACGAAAATTCATTTTAGATTTATACTTCAATTCATGCCTTTAAGTTTCAACTAGAATTTCCAGGCCAGGTACGCTGGATGTTTCATAACTCCCCCCCCCCCTCCACCCCCCTGTTGGGAACGGTGCATCAAACACCACCCGTGCACTCGATTATTTTGATGGCCCATAAACGCTGATTGAGTGAGCGAAGCCGTCTGTGTACTTTTACGCGTTTTGAATAGTTGACCGAGTTTCACTAATCCCTTAATTTTTAATTACAATATTAGTGAAATTCTATTTAAAATTTAAAGGCATGAACTGACGTATAAATCTAAACGGAATTTAGTCTAAATGGAATTAAGTCTAATAGCCGGAACGGTGAAACGGTGGTCAGCATCAATTAAAAAAATTTTGTTTAGGAGTTTTGGAAAATGTTTATAATGGTAATATGCAAGTTTTAAAAAACCAGATTTGGCTTTTAAAAGCTATTGATTACTCAGTTGAACGCACCAGGTGACGTCAGATGACGTCATGCCAACAGCGATAATGTTTACGGTTATTACAATAATGACGCTAACAAAAACACAGAACCGTCCTTTCGTATTATGGTCTTCTTTCTTTACGTGGTAGCGGAAGAGCATGAAATTAAGTTACTTAATGAGAAGCCATTATTTACACGTGAGCAGAAATGTTTCATCCACATCGCTCATGACTAGAGCACCAAGAAACATCATCCCTTTGTCGATTTTACTGGTCCATCGCCTCTCTCTCCCCATTTTCTTTTCAAAATTACGAATGGATGTATACCGTCTTCCGTTATAAACGTCTTTAATATAAATATAATAAGTTCCGAAAGCGTCGTAACACAATTCTGAAAGTGAAACTCGAAAAAAAAAATGTAAACAAGGTTGGAAAAAGCTGAAAAGCAATTAGAGAGAGCGCTATTGCCTAACGAGACGAAATTATTTTCCTAGGTAATAATAATAAGGTCTTCGTTGAAAGAAGACGTTTTAATAAAATTTGTTTATTTCTTACGGGGAACAGCGGGGAAAACAGAAATTAATAAGAAGCAAAATGTTGTCGTTGGTCCGAATTAGTTAGCAGTTCTTGAGATCAATATCGCGTGCTTAATTTTAGCAGAGTTAATATCAGAATTACCGTATCGTTTCACCATGCTCTGGGTTCAGAGAATGTATTCTTGTGGCAAGTGTACTAGTAGACGGTGTTGCACGTAATTAGCTCTACATTTTCATGTTGTTTTCCTTTTTTTTGAATAAGCATTAATAAAAAAAATTAACATTATTAAACAATCCTAAAGTACGTAAGAAAACTAAGCTAGTAAAACACGTAAAGTTTCCATAGGAAGCGTGAAAATTACGTAACACTTTTTGTCTGAAAGTTTAGATCCCCCGCCCCACTTTGCAACACCAGTGTAACACTTGGCATGTCCCCGCCCACCTGAAAATACGTAACATTTACTTACACCCCTCCCCCACCAATTCTATATTTTTTGGGGGGATGAATTCGTTTTTATAAGCTGTAAATTAGTGCTTAGGGTCGTAATGACCAGTGTTTTGAAAAAAAAATTTAAGTCGTAAACAGTAGTTAAAAAAGAAAAAAGTAGTTCAGCTAAAAGAATTTAAAGGTAGGTGCAGTAGTTATTTCTGAAATGGTGGCAGAAAAAGTAGAACAAGAACAACAACATGTGAATAGTTTTCAACTTTACGCACATAGTTGCGTAATTATTGGTATAAATATACCTTCCATACTTATCTAATATCTGGTCAGGTTTGGTCGAAAAATATTGAATAGGAAGCGGAGATATTAATTATTTTAGTTTTGCGAAATTTTGTAGGAGCGAGGTCTTCCATCATATACAGTATATACGCGGCCGCGGCAATCGCCATGAGATAGCGCTATTACATTGAAACCGATACTTCAAAACGTAGATTGGTTGACAGTCTGCGTTCATAAATCGAAATGCGGTTGAAGCTAACAAGCTTTTAGATTTCGAATTTATCATTTGGAACACAATTTGTGCCAACTGATAATCGCGTTTAATAAATAAAGGCACATGAATCGAAAATGACACTTGGTTAAATGAAACACCATTGCGCAGTACTACAATTCGGTTATTAAAATACATCGTGCATAACATGGGTACCAATCTGGCTCATTTTTCCACACACGCACGCAGCAGTAGAATAGAGCAGTGACACGACGTAGTATTATTGTATATAACTCTATGCTGGAGCCTTAATGGGTTAGCTGCAAGGGGCACTGCAGAGAGAAACAGAAGGGCGTCATACTGAAGCCGATGCTGTGAAGAGTAATTTCTTAGACCTAAAAAGCGCGATTTTTGTAGTTTTGTAGTAGAAAACAACGTTATTTTAAGCATAAGGAATCCGCTCTTCCGTTGTTTTTCCCTCCATTTTTATGTAGTGCACCTTGTAGTTATGCCCTCCAAAACCCATACTGGTGCCAATATGGCGGCAAATGTCACTGCTCTATAGAACAGGGTAGAATAGACGTTGTCAGTCAATAAGCTTACAGTTTTTTTAAGGCCCAAGCGACAGATGTTAAGTGGAAGGAACCACCACCGTATCAGTTGTTTTTTTGCCGCAGGAGGGAGGAAACCGGAGCATCCGGAGCAAACCCTCGTACAACGGGCGGGAAACCACCTGTGAAAAACCCGTACATATACACTTCCCTTCACCAGGATCGAACCCGGGTCTGTAAGAAGCCAGAGATGTACGTACAGCCGGGACCAAGACGCCTATCGAATCTGAGGCCCCAGTGCTCCCAGCTACCCGTGCATATACGTGTAGCAGCGTGCACCTGACAGCAGTAGTTTGATGTCACTCAGCTGGATAACTGTACACGTAATTAGGCCAGTACTTGACTAGGTAGGTGTATAGTATATGAGTAATTAGGCTTTTCATTAGCGAATGTTTCCTAAGTAATGTTTAGGTAAAGGAAAGAGGAAAAAAGCCTAAATCCCAACATCACTGACATAGCGCCTTTATCACTACGTCTACTACTCCGACAGTGATCTGAGGACGAATTGGTGTGCTAGCTTGAATCCGGGTCATGCCACTCCGACGAAACGTAAGTGCATAAAGGTGGTTTACTAAAACTGACGACCCAACATTGTCTAAGATCCAACGTTTCTAGATAGCACCCCTCAGAACCAGGAGAGGTTGGAAATCTTCCCGTTTTATTAGCTTTGATTTCTGTCCTCTCCTGGTTCTGAGGGGTGCTAACTAGAAAAGTTGGACTTAGAAAATGTTGGGTCGTCAGTTTTTTTGTGGACCACCCTGTATTTATAATTTCTAATGTTTAATGGAATAAGAACGATGCTTGGATGACTTTACTGGGAAGTCAGCAATATGGCAGCAATTTTAGTCAGTGGGCGAATCAAAAAATTCTACTTTCGCAGTTTCGCCATCTCCCGTGCCCTTCCCCGCCCCCCCCCCCAAAAAAAAATAGCACCCTTGCAATTCTCTTTCTCACACTCAACGTCCTTAATGTTTCCTGCCTCATTTATGGGGGGAATGTTTTAAATTCAGCTAAGAAAAACCGTTTTATCAGATGCCTATATTTGATTTTGACCTGGTGGGTTGGGGAGGGAGGGGGACGGTCAAAAATTTGGGGCTCCCACCCCACCCCCTAAGCGTCGGCCCTGACTAGAACAAATTGGTCCCATTACATGGCGTACGTTTTTTTATCACTGTGTACCAGCTCAGCCTGCGCACGACTTGAGTACTGGCAGTAAACATTTTACACTTTTTGACTCACAAAGTGAAAATGTGTAGGCCTACTGCTAGTTGGCTGCACACGTTGACGTAAATATCTTCAGAAGTGTATATTTGAGTACTCAGGCCTACATATTACACAAATGCCGGCTAATAAGTAATTGCAATACCACCCTTGGCGAACTGTATCGGATTTATCACCCGATGGGCGATATCCCGCACATGGCCAATACGAGAGAATTACGTCATGATGACGTCGACGTAGTTCGAGCGAATTGGCCACGTAAGGGATATTACCCATCGGTTCATAAACCCGATGCAGTTCGCCCCGGGTATATAACTAGATTTTCACAAGGTCCCTAACTTTCGAAATGAAAAACAAAATTGTTGGGGCAAATGGAAAGTTTGCTTTCACGTCTTTGTCATACAAACTTTGTGTCGACACGTTTGCACGATTTTATATGTATTGAGTCGGGTTTCGGACGATGCCATTTGAGCGAGGGGAGTTTTGCGTCTTGAGGGAAGGATTTTCTTTTTAAAAAAGGTGTAGGCGATACGCTTTTTTTTTTTTTAATTCAGTGGACTGATGTCTATTACCGTGTTGCACATCACGGAAACTGCTTCATGTAAAAAAAAAATCACGTCGTTTACCGCACAGTCACGTCATGTGACATCACCCCACTTTTACTGCGCATGGCATCGTAAAGTGTGGAGATAGGGGTACATCATGATCGTAGCATTGTGAAAGTTAGGGACCGTGCGATCCCTAATCATTTTTTGCCTTAGAAGGCTTAATATCTCTTGATGCTCACAAAAAGAGGAAAAAAAAAGAATGCAAAAAAAAAAAGGACCCAATCATCATTTTCTCCGTATCTACACATTAGAAAACAGGAATTGCTAATGATTTGGTGATTATTTGTGCGGCAAACCTTGGGTTATTATCGGAAATGAATTAGAATAAGGACCACGGACGTGGAAGGGACACACGGGAAAGAGAGAGTGACACTAATTCTCCGTAAATAACCGAACTTCCCCAATTAAGACGAGAGGCGAGCATAAGGAAACCATAAAATTTAAAAGTGATTCTTAAAATGTTGTCAGTTAAGCCGTCGCGTTGCTTCCTCTTTTTTTAAATCCCCCTTAGCAACATTTATAGCACTTTTCATTTACTTACTTTAACCTTTGCGGGGGAGGCGTAAAACAAAATGAGCCATAAAACTTGATGGGTTTTTGTTTCATTGCTTGCTGTTTCCCAATAATGCACGCACACGTCATGTACGGACGGGTTCTTAGGGCCCTACCAAAGTTTATTAAAGACGCAATAAGCTGAACTCTTACGGCGCGTGGGTGTATCTTAATAACAACAAGATGACAAGAGGTGATGGGCCGTTATTGTCCGTGGTGAAGAGTTGAAACTTGTTTCCTGGACTCTTCCGTAGGACATTTTGTATACAGCCAATCCAGCCTTTTTGCAACCCCCATGACGACGCCCTCTGTAACCCCACCCCCTCCCTCCCTAACCCACCACTTTCTTTACCCCCGGGGGGGGGGGAAGGGAGCATGCAAACCTCATGTACATAAAAAGATCGTTGAACTCAAGAACTGGTTCTACGAAGGGTTTAACGAGCGTTAACCACTCCTGGTTATCTGCCCGAAGCCCTAAGGCCCTGGTTTTCGCAATAATATCCCTGCATCGGAGCGTTTAAGAAGGCTTGGGATTTAGACCTTGGAGCTGCGTAGATTAAAATCTGATCTTGTATTGACGTTCAAGATTCTCCATGGTTACTTGGGTGTATTTCTTTGCTG
Source organism: Lithobius niger (assembly GCA_023313725.1). NCBI lineage: Eukaryota > Metazoa > Arthropoda > Chilopoda > Lithobiomorpha > Lithobiidae > Lithobius > Lithobius niger. Next base: position 32,578 of record JAHWFP010152084.1, on the reverse strand, counting down.
TTCGAGTGGTTCCTGCATGTTTAGAATTCGCTCAGTGAAGAAACTGTTGCAGCAAACTTCGGTTGCCTCTTTCAAAAGACATTTAAGTAAGACAGATTTGAACAGGTTCTTGCTTAGATAATTACTGAGCTTTTAAAATTAAATAGTGACTTCAGTCCTTCCGCCTAACCGACTACCGCTAGTAGAGAGGTCAAATCCAATATTATATTATATTATGTCTGCTGCAGCCAGATTCCCAGGCGGTCACCCACCCAAGTATCAATCAGGCTCAATGCTGCTTAACTTCGGGGATCTGACGAGAACCGGTGACTCAAACAATCACTGTACTTTAACAATCACTTTAAACTTACGGTGCACGATGCGTATCATTGCTACGTTGCTGTTTGTTTGTTTGTTTGTTTACTGAGAGCCAAAAAAGGGCCTACAACTCATATGCTCTATGTTAAAAACTAACTTAACCCTAAGCTTAAACTATCGGCAACAAAAAGACCTCTGTAAATGAAAACAAAACACTTTGAGGTATTGTCAGCGGAAAATCGTCACTTTGACATAATTAATGGTCGCTCAGTAATTATATTTCCAATAAAGTGTCCGTTGCGTTACATTTGATTGTAAAACAGAAACTTCTGAGCATGCTAAGTTACCCTTCTAGTTTAGCCAAACCCACGACCATCTCTTGCTTTTCTGATTTGCAGCTGCTAATGTATTGAAATAAAAATTAGATCATTCCCTATGCCTAGTCTTAGGTTTGATTTAGGAGATGCATCTGCTGTCAGAACTTTTGCCACATCATGGACTTTTGTGATAATTTTCGTTTCATGCTGCAAAACGAGCACCAAGCTTGACCTAACACTGAAAAGACCACAGATTTCTATTCTGTAATTATATAAATCAAAGTTTTACTTGTCGCTGAATGGTTACCAACCAACAAATCACAGATCTATACAGTATATCTCACTTAGAGGAAGCGGTTTATTTTCAGTCTCGTTATGCCCGTATTATGGCAATGACGTCAGCTTCGTGAATCATCGGACTTTAACGGAAACACGAAGCTGCTTCCCGTCAGGATCCGGAGCTTTTTCGTTCAACATTGTTTACGAGCAGCATGTAAATGGGTTTAGGCCTACTTAATACGAAATATCAATGCTGAAGCAAGCGAAAATACAGGTAGGAAGACGAAATGAGATTGAGACCAGTATCACTATGCCAAGTATAGGGGAAAACGTCGTTAATATTGTTAACATTGTAAAACTAAATATCATAAATCGAAACTACAGAAATAATAATAAATCTAATTCGAAACCGTAAATCGAGATTGGGGTTCTTCAGAGAGCCATCTTGTGGAAAGAAAAGACAAATTTCACGCCCAATGCCTCTCGCGCTTTTATGAAATCTGTAATTTGTTCGTGTTGGCACTCAACGCCTTTCCAGCAAATGAAATCTGGAAACGAGTTTCGTGCTAAAACACACAAATTATCAATTACGTGGAAGCACTCGTGTGTTATAGCCGATAAGAAAGTTACTCCCGCTTTACGAGTAGGACCCTATTTGGCACAGTTCTGCAGGAGTAAGACCAGAAACTGCACTTCAACAACTCGACTCCAACAACATCATCACCTGAAACCTGACCAGTGTTGTCCAATCTACAGAAAAGAACTTGCAAAGCGAGGGGAGTGGGATAAAACTGTTAGTTAGTTCTTGCTTGTGCCGATAATTCATGAGGATTGCTTGGTGCCACAGCACCCGCGGGTTCTACCATTGAATATGTGTTGTCTGTCTGTATGTGATGGAAATTTAAATAATCAGTTTTTAGGGCGCGTCGCCTTTATGCAACACCTCGCCTTTGCATTCTCGAAGCTAGAAGCTACTAATCATCTGAAATTCCAACATGGCGACAGTTTTAGCTCTGCTGACTCGCAAGGTGGAAACATTGTGAGTTCAAAATCGACTGGGAAAATTGTTTCGTCAAGATGAATTTTTTAAATTTTTTTTTGTAACGGATTATACTACTGCAAGCATTTACTCAAACGATATCGGATTTAGCTAATCCAGGTAGCGCGTTACCATGGCAACGACAACTTTGCCAACGCGATTAAATTCTAGCAGCGAGAATGCAAAGGCGAGTCGTTGCGTAAACGCGTCCTTATGCTTGTTAAACAGTCATTGAGAATGTTTATGATAGTTTAAAGACTTGAACTTATGTTTTTTATGTTATTCCAACCCCAACTAATCTTAGGTGGGCGTTTTTAGGAACAAAAACGCAATTTTTTTAAACAAATATTATTATTAGACTCGATCAAGCATTATATAGCATTTGTCGATCTCTACGCCAACCGATTTGTCGACTGTGCTACGATCATAGGAAAACAGTACTTTCCTTTAAAGAGTTACGCCGACATTCGATAAGTCGAGTGTTCTTAATTAGACAAGACAAAAATACAATCCGAGTGATATTTGCTACTTGTCATTGGAGCGAATCGAGGCCGGATGCCGAGCGGAGCGCCGTTTATGACTCCACTGTAATGTAAACATTGTACCCGCATCACGAAATACCCACTGCATCAATTAACACCACATTTTCTACATAGATAGCATTACACCCAGGGGTGGTTTTTTCACCAAAGAAAATTTAAAATCGGACATGGTGTTGAGGAATAATCACGGTGACAAAATGCACAGGTGGTGTGAGCTGCTCACCTATTTGCTCACCGGTATATTCCGAAGCGCGAAAATCTACCGCATCTTTAGTAAATACCAAGATGGATGTAATGTGCGCTCAAATTTCAGCCAGCATTAATTCCCAACTGGACGTCCAAATTTGACGCTTTCCAACAAATATTCTTCAAATTTGCAGGTGTTATGTCTGCCGAAAAACCAAGTCGTCAATGCCATCCAGGACGCACTACGAAAGCAAATGGACAAAGAAACAAGACATGATGATGTAACTGAAAAGATGAGCCACAAGGCTGTTTCCAATGCAACAAGGGTAACATTACAATCGCTTCTCTCCATTTTGTCGACAGCGTCACTGATGACGTCCTAGTTATTACTGGAAGCATTGTGGCGATTATTAGTTCGTACGACAGCTCCTCAACATCAAGGCCACAGCTAAGGGACAAGTAGACAACGTAACGTGGGTAAAGCTACAGGTTGGGGTAATTCCAAAATTTAAAACCTAGCTGACGGAATTAGGCGCAAAGTCGTGGTTCAGTTCTAATGATGTTTTAGTTACAAGTTTGAGCGGTGATAAGCTCTGGCTCGCCTGATTTATGGGGGCGACTCTAGCCTTGGCTTAGGGCCTTATGGAATGCCACAAATGTTAGGCTTACTCGGGGTGAGTCAAAATGATGGCGGATTTTGGGCTATTATTTGGTTGGAAACGGTATTTCTGGTTGTAGTGAAACACTGACAACAGGGTCGATCTGGGTTGAATTTAAGTTGGGGAAATTGGGGCCAAAAAGGGAAATATTTCTAATTATGCTAGCCGAAATTACCTTTGGACGTGGGACTTTGGAGGGTTCGTGGCGGATGAATTCTAGGTTAACACCTAATTGTTGGGAGCATCAGGCAGATTATCAAGCGAGCTCGAGCTATTACAATTGATGTCAAACATTAAGTACAGGCAATTCATATGCTATATATTGTTACAACAATTGATCACATAGCATCATCTCAACCAACAATGAACGTCAATTTCGAAGTGACAATGGGTCGTTGCCATATGACGTCATGTGGACCTTGGGCTTGGTAGATTTCACAAATGACGTCATCAAAGCGACTTCGCTGGGGCGGCTTAATTTCAAATTTTGAGATCCGGAACTAACTAAACTCGCAATAGCATTTCCTTCTGTAGGATTATAACTACTACCTCACCACTCAGATAAAACGGACCCCGAATTTATGGCACAGGCACTTCAGGTAAGTGGCCATTCGTCGAAACACTGTGACAATGGTTTGGCAAGCTTGCTTTTAAAGTTGCGTTGCTACCACCTGCTTCTATACTAGCTCCCAGTCCGTGATGGACTTAGCTACCCTGTGTTTCTTTTTCTCGTGGCACAATTTTGCAGTAATTTTCAGTACTGCATGTATTGAATGCATCTCTGTTCTTTACAATCATATGTAAAGAAAATTAGGTGCTAGTTTGAATCCGGAAACAAGATGGCCGCTTCCCACTGATAAAAACTTCGATGGTTGACTGCACAACCGGTCATGCTACGGGTAGGACGAATAGGGAAAAATATTCAAATATTCGCCAAAAAATATTCGAATATTCTTGTACTATATTCGTTCAAAAACATTTTTTCCCATGTTTACGCCCCCTCATCACCATACCCCCTCCCCACAAAAATCGGTTTTGAGGAGTAAGAGTAAAGATATTTATTTCCATGAAGAGGAAAATAGAAACAAAACAGGAAGGGACTGTTAGGATCCGTCAACACCTGTCCAGCATTAAAAGGATTAATATTCATACATTAGATAAAAGAGAAATAAGATACATACAACCAATTATAAGACTAAAATTTTTCATTAAATACTAAGTAAAATTTGATTTAGTTGAGTAGGTAAGGAAAACGAAAGGTGTTGCAACATGTTTAGATTTCAACCTCCTTCTCCATCTACTTCCTTTCTTTATACCTTCCTTCATTTGGAAGAGGGTGCAATCCAAAACTCATGGACCATTCCCACTGCAGCGTAGTTGGGAGTTCAGGGGAAGGGAAGAAAGTGTAGTGATGGGAACTGACTACGAGGGGACAAAGTTCATGGGGGAAATACCACGCAAAGAAATAAATAGAATTTTTTCGTCCGACTCCGACGTCATGCGCTTATTTCATGGTGGGTACAGTGCCGCAGCTAGCTTTTTCCAAGTATAGAAATTTAAGGGCAAAGTGGTTACCAGCCCCAACCCAAAATTAGTGAATTTTGTCTTATTTGGGCCCTCATCTGGTGATTTTGCCCCCCCCCCCCCCTTCGATTCCTGGGCCCGGGTGCCTTTCACCCTTTACACCACCCCTAATTGCGGCACTGGGTTTGTGCGCCACAAAGCTGCAACTAAGCACAACAATTAGGGGCCACAGCCATAAAATTATATTTACGCATTTCGATTGCCAATAAAACTTGATTTTCAGCAACCTGACCGATTATGGCAATCGGCTGTCAAATCCAGCCGCCCAATATGTAACTTGCTAGTAACTAATCTGTCAGACAGCTGTTTCTATTGTTCCTTGAGACAGTGTCGTAGCGTGACGCGGTCATGCAGCAAACAGCTACAAGAGTTGTGCGGTGTACCGAGTTCATGAGACTGAGGTGATTCGTGCAACAGAAGTTTGGTTTCTGGCAACGAACGTTTGATGTGCAGCGCTTTTATTAACTGTGGCTCCATATGGTGACGTGGCGTGACGCCACAAGCTGCACCGGCTGTAAAATAAGCACAAGGTAACCAAATTCGTTAAGAATTCACTGAGCACCATTAGCTAACGGAGAGGCCAATGGCTCATTTGCACATTCAAGCTACCACTCTGGAATGCGTAATTATCGAAGGTGGGTTGTTAAAACTCTCTGATTGTCTCTCTCTGTTTAAACCATTTATTGAGATCAAACGTGGTATGCAGTTAGAAACCGGTCATTATTTATGTCTGGGGGGGGGGGGGGGGGGGGTGGAGGGGGTGGCAGAATTGAAAATGTGACGTCCAAATTTAAGTTTTCGATGATCCCCTCCCTATACCCTGAAAAAAAAAGACCCCTCCTCACCCATGGTCCAAAAATATTCTGGCCAGGGACGTACTGACCATGCGGGAGAACGGGACATTTCCTGAGGGGGCCTATGCTCCGGAGACCTGTAGGGGGCCTATTGATATTTTTTCATGATGACTGATTTCTGCAAAATCCCACAAAATAGGGGTCTACGTTAACCATTTCTCGGGCCTAATGGCCTTCCCAGAGCGCTCCTGATTTTGATCCCCTTCCTTCCCATCGCAGAAAGTAACCTTTTCTCATACCCTTCCAGGTTAACTGCAGATGATTTCCTCTGGACTAATTAAAAAGTTCACAGTCGTATGTAAGTAGTATGAAGTTCGTAGATGCAACTATGAGGTTCGTAGATATATGTGTGAAGTTCATAGTTGTATGTGTGAAGTATGAAGTTCGTAGATATAAAGTTCAGAGATGTATGTTCGTAGTATGAAGTTCAGAGATATACGTTTGAAGTTCACAGTTGTATGTGTGGAGTATAAATACGAATGAAGTGAACCTCCAGGCCACCATACTCAACTTTGTGCGAAATCTACGCATGACTACTAAAGTCCGTCAATAATAACACAACACTTGCTTAAGATTTAAAAGAATTTTGAGGAGGACAATGTGTGAAACAAGTTTTCCGTTTTGTTCACACAGCTGGATCTGGTTACTTGAGCAGCCGCCATCTTAGCACGCGTGTTCGATTCGCCTGTCGTCACACTCTCCTAAGGCGATCAAGCGAAATTCCTAGTCTTATTTAACGGCCTTAATCTACTGTGAACCACCATCATTCGTCGAAATCGTAACATTTGAAACCAGTTGTAGGAGATAGTTTCACATAATCAGCAATTTATGAGCAATGGTTTTTTGGGCCAACGTCATATGAAAGGTTCATTTCTGCACAGGCGTTCCACAACTTCCAATTCCCTCGGGACACACCCGAAAGGCAATACCAAGAAAGTGTGCTTCGTTCCCGCCAAAAGTCCACCAAAGTTGGTTAGCACCCTTCAAACCCAGAATCGTATTCTAGGCGTGCTAAAATTACCTAATCGTAGGATGGAGTGTAAAAATATTTTTTTTGTAATTCCTCCTTCGCAGGGTGTGGAAAAGTTACTATTGGGCATCACTAAACCATGCGCAATGGCTGTTTGCCATGACGTCACTATGAGTTAGCCAATGACGAACGAGAACAACGGCTGTTTGGCTGTCTGATTGGACTAGCCCAGTAACGTGATATGCACGTCACAGCAAACAGCCATGGCCCGTGGTATAACTCTCACAAAAAAATGTCATCACTCTGGGGTCATGTTTTGAGGTCCCCCAAGGGCCTTCAAGTTTAACATTGTACTGGAATGGGCGGAATGGCGTAAAAGGCAAAAAATTTGATTTGACTGTTTTAAAATATAATTTTGAAGATTGTTTCATTCGATTCTGTCAGAAACTACGTCAGCATACCATAGTTCCCAAAAAATCGTATTTTCCTTAAGAACTGTGGAATAATTTAGCATCGAAAATTGGCAAAAATGGCCTTTCAGACAATTTTGGCCCATAACTACTACTGTTGCGCAGAAAAAAATTTTTTTTTGGGCGAGGGGGGGAGGGGGGCGATTACGGCTACCTTTCCTTAGTCTGAAAGTGTTTCAAATGAGATGACGTTAAAATTAAATTTAAAACCAGTCAGATCACCATTCTTGTCTTTCACCGTTCCGCCGTTTCGTACAATGTTAAACTTAGAAGGGCCTTGGGGAACATATGACCCCAGAGTCATGCCATTTTTTTTTGTGTGTTTGTGATGTCCAAGATCAACTATTCCACCCCCACCAATGAGAAATTCCCAAAAAAAGGTTTCTACATCCACCCTACTAATTAAAGTGTCCGCGGCCTATCTTGAGTTCTCCGCAGAACGAACACAGATAATCGATTGTATGTTTTTGGTAGCAGAGCGCCTTGTTGATATCCAAGATGGTTACAAAAACAATGGCGGCCGTCGATTAAAGCCGCTCCCTCCAGGAAAACGTAGCCGCTCATGAAGTACCTGCAGGACTCAAGATACGCTGCGCACACAATATTCTTTATTATTTATTGCTAAGCTAAGTATGTTAAATCCGTTTAGATTAGGTTAGGGTAAGTCATGGCACGTTTACGCAGCGACTCACCTTTGCATTCTCGCAGCTAGAATTTAATCGCGACGGCAGATGTGTCGCTGCGATGGTAATGACGTTACCTGGATTAGCTAAATCCGACATCGTTTAAGCAAATGCTTGCAGCCTTATAATCTGTGACAATAAGATAAAGAATTCCTCCTGACGAAACGATTTCCCAGTGGCTTCTCCACCAACATATTGACTGCTTTAGTTGTGAGCCGGCAGCACTAAAGCCGCTGCCTTGTTGGAATTTCGCATGATTTCTAGCTTCTAACTGCGAGAAGGTGAAGGCGAGTCGTTGCGTAAATACGCCCTTACAGTTGGTTGTTATCGATATGCCGGAGCTCGTTACGAAAGCGTCAGTACTTGAGCGGGGCTAACTAGGGAGGGCCGCAAGCGTCACGTTGCCCAGGAACTTGATTAGAAAAAATCGGCAACAAGAGACGAGGACGGGTCGGGACGGAAGGGCATGGGAGATGGAGGAGGGGGAGAAATGGACACTAGGGAAAACTAGGAAACGAGTATAAAATAAAAACCTTATTTCTTTTTCTGTTAGTGTGCACCCACTTTTTTTTTACAGGGGCACCAGGAAGATTGTTGTTTATACCAAGGGAAAGAAGGCTTTTTTTATTCTTGTGCGTTCTTTAGCAACTGGATGTTGCTTTCTATTGTAGGTTCCACGTTAACAAGTTAACAGAATTGAGAATTGCATCTTGAAACTGACGTAGCTAAAAAATAGCCTTTATTTTACCTAAAACTGCCAGTCTAATATGTTGAACCAGCTGTTCACCAGTCAAAAATGACGTTAACATAAAAATGCTTGGCTATCCACCACTCTTCTAACAATCATCTAAGCGGTATAGACGTGTATTACCTGATCAATAACGTAATTCAGGTTTATAAGCACGTACACAAGTTAACTGATTAAAAAAAAGCACCGTATGAGTTTATTTTCTTTTTAATTCCAAAAAGATGCGACCAAGATGCTGGGACCAAGATGCGTATCGAATCTGACGCCCCAGTGCTCGCAGCTACCCGCGTACCCGTGCACAAACAAAATTTAAAATCGGACATGTTGCTGAGGAACAATGCTAGCCAGCGAAGCGCCATGAAAGCAAATGGACAAAGAAACGAGATGCGATGAGCAACCGAAAAGATGAGCCACAACGCTGTCTCCAATGCACTCGCGATGGCCTTGCAAACAACTGCCTGTGCCCGCTATATATTATTTAATATTATTTTTTTTTAAATAAATGCTTACACAGCTTTAATTTATTGTGTGATTAATAATCGCTCATCTTTAATTTATTGTGTGATTAATAATCGCTCAGCTTTAATTTATTGTGTGATTTTGTCGACAGTGTAACTGTGACGCCCTAGTATTTGTTGTACAGGACCGTCATATCCCTAATGATGGAACAGCTGCCTTTCACAAATCCTCTCTGATGATTGGCTATGGATATCGGCGGATGGTGTTGAGGCTTTAAATTTTGTTTTGGTGTTTATGTTAATTTTAGGGGCTGACGCATTTTTCGCTGCTTTAAGGAGTTTGCTCTCGACCAGAGCTTACCTCTATTTAAAATTCCAAGTCTCTCCTTTCAGTCAGAACACTTCCAAAACATTGGAAATTGGCCAACGTAATACTCGTTTTCAAAGAGCAAATGCTGCTGACCCCACAAACTACAGGCCTATTTCGCTGACGTGTATCCCATGTTCGTGTCGTGGAACGAATCATTAATATCCTTCTTATGAAGTTCTTAAAAACAAATTTTCATTTTCTGACGATCAGTTTGGATTCTTATCTAGAAATCCAGTACTTACGCAACTGTTGTACTGTTGGAAAGATTGGCATCCGGCACTTGACCAGTGAATTCATTGATCTGATCTTAATTGATTTTGCAAAGACCTTCGTTTCTGTCATGCATGATAAATTATGTTTCAAGCTATACAGCCTTGGTATTAGTTTCAGGGTCTGGGAGGGACGTCCTATTTCCTCACCGATAAAGGGCAAGCAGCAAGCATAGGCTGAACTACCTCATCCATGATGCCAGTTACCAGTGGGGTTCCACAGGGATCTGTTCTTGGCCCTTTATTCTTTCTATCCTATATTACTGATTTAAAAACTTCTGATTCATCAAGTGTAATGACCAAGTATGCAGATGACGTTACACTGTACAAGTGTGTCATTGACCTAAATGACCACCAAATTTGCTAACAGAAAATGAGTCTTATAAATAACTGGAAAAATTTGGCAATTACCAACTATAACAAATGCTGCTCAATTCAATTCATATTGGTAGTAACAATCGACATATGACATACACCTTAGAAAATATTGTATTAAATGGGGTCGAGGTCTATAAAAACCTGGCACTTGTATCTTTAATGATTTCAAGGTTGCAACACAGTGTAACCATATTATTTCAAATGCATGACACGGTCACGTCTTATTAGGCGATGTGTCCTATCGATTATCCAACTCTCTTATGGGCCTTTAAGTATTTGTTTGACCTTTGGTGGAGTATGCAAACCCTGCTTGGTCGCGCCATGTAATAAAAGACACTGAATGCGTTGAATCTGTGCAAAGAACTTTTGCAAAGTATCTGGCCGGACGTATCTTATTTAGAACGCCTTACATAACTTAACTTAGAGTCACTTGGAATGCTATGTTTTAAAGCAGATGCGCTAGTGTGTTGATTTGAAAGTAGATGTACTTTTTACGTTCAGTCATAATACACACACGCGAGGGTGCCCACTTAAACTAAGTATTTGCACTTACCACAAAGAGCAGCCGTATAGACACTTTTTTTCCACTAGTATTGGCCTCGTTTGGATTGCCCTGCCATCACCTTTGCTTGCCTGTCAATAAAAAAAAATAAATAAATCAGAATAGCGTTGGTTGACTTTTCTCAGATGACCATGCTTTTAACCTTAGCCTAACGTGTTTTTGTTTTGTTCCGGGCTCCCCCCCCCCCCCCCTTTATAATTAGGGTTCGGTGTAGTGGCCGTATTTTGCTACCTTCCCTGTCCTTACAGCATACTTTCTGGCTGTTATATGGTTTATTTTTATTATTTTATTATTATAATAGGTTTGAATCTATATTTATTTTATCCACCCGTAGCTTTAGAGAAGCTATTATTGCATGTTTCATTTCTCCCATGCCAAACCGTACCAGTGTTGCAAACGGCGCATCCAACAGCAGCCGTGCATACAACATCAATAAGCAATACAACATCATAAGCCAGCGAAAAATTGTTTCATGCGACGATGCTGGAGCGTCCCAATTTTTAAAACGGTGCATCCAGTGATTTGAGTTACAGGATGCGCTGATTGAGTGAGCGAAGCGAACGAAAATCAGCGTTCGTTAGCCAGGGTGCGCAACAATTGGACTGAAGAACCTTAATTCAGTGAAACACGAACATACGCGTAACCAACCGAACCGTACCGGTGTTGCAAACGGGGCATCTAAGACCGGCCATGAGTAGCGCGGGCTTCCTCTCGTAAAAAAAGATCGTAAAAATCATGAGTAAGCAAGGAGAGAGAGCATGAGAGTTAAGAAGCTAACAATCGCTTTACTAATCACGTTAAACTTGCAGTGGACGAGGATTATCATTGCTACCTTGCAAAGTGGTAGGTAACAATTAGAGTTCTGTAAATGAAAACAAAAGCTTGGAACTTTTTTTCGATAAAAGCGTAGTTATTTATTTCCCATGGAAATATTAAAACGTAAGTGCATTGAGCTCGGGTCCGGGAAAAGGGGTAGGGTTGGGGTCGGGATCGCTGATTGAGTGAGCGACGCGAACGAAAAATCAACGTTTGTTCGCCAGTATGCGCAAAAATTTGATTGGTTTACGACCGCCGTAAATGAAAACAAAAATTCAATTGAGGCAATGTCGGCGATTTACTTTTAACTTTCGTCAGACAAAAAAATTGCAAAACCACCATGGACATGAATAAGAACATGAACATGAAAGAATGTAATACTTTATAATTAAAAAGGGGCATTTAGAAACGGGGGATTAGCAGCGCTGGGGGGGGGGAGGGGGAGAGTTAAGCCACAGGATGCGCTGATTGAGTGAGCAAAGCGAACGAAAGTTAGCGTTTGTTAAATTGTGGGTGCAAAAATTGGATTGAAGAAACTTAATTCGGTGAAACACGAACATACTCATGAGCGACCAAACCGTACCAGTGCTGGAAACGGTGCATCCAACAGCAGCCGTGCGTAGCATTCGTCTTTCGGAAATACATCGAGTGGATGCCCGTTGGGTCTTCTTACTTGAACCCTACACTCCAACCCATCTGTCTAGTGAAGGAGTGGTAATTAAGGCCGAGCCGATCTTTACCGATGTTTTCAGTATTCGTAGAAATAGGGGTCGGTAAATAAACCCATATAGATCGGTAATTAACCAAACCGAAGATATTTTCGCTTCTCATCGACAGATTTTGATGTTTTAATACATCACTTCGAAGGAATTTCCGTCAGCTTTCCGATGGTCCAAACCCCAAGTTGCTGTCTCTTACTGTTTAGAATATACAAGGCAAAATGTGAAAAATCACAAGGCGTTTTGTGTTAAATATAAATGGATGCAAGTATTCAGAATTTGATAGAAACTTCGAACTGACACATTACAGACTAAGCTGTTTTTACAATTTTTTTTTAGAGCAACATGTTGGATAGCAGCTGGTGTTCGACTGATATTTAAATTTTGTTTATATTGGGCTGGCTCACTGTAACGAGCCAGTGTCAACCGGTTTCGGCTCTGTATGAAAAATCAAAAATCGTTTTCATCATTAAATGATTTTAGCAAAGTAATTGTTCAAGAAATTGTTCAATTTCAATCCCCGCCTCGTCATCAATTGCGCAACCCACCTCTAGTATTACGTCATTTCTAACTCCCTCCCCCCCCCCCGCCTGGAGGGGGGGTTTTTCCGTGTATATCCACAGTTTTTCAGTGATTTTTTTTGCGTATTTCCACTCTTTTACTGGGGTAGCGGTGCTTACACCATCAACTGGCCACCCCTTCCTACACCCCTAGTCAGCAGTCGTGACCAATAGCCGAAGCACCCCCACCCCCCCACATTTCCTGATGACGTAATACTTGAACGCCCCAACCCCCATGACATTCGTCGTGAATAGCGCTTGCAATGTGGACCACCCATAAGTAGATGTGGATTGGTTTTAAGAAGGCGGAAGGGGCTTGGCTTGACGTGCAAGCTGTAGCTTGGCAATCCGATGGCACGAAAATAGGAAAGTGATTGATGGATGGCAGTGCAGTTCAGAGTTGCGCATGGATAGCTTATATTCTTGCATGTCTGGACTTACTGTGTTGTGATGGCTTTGGTTAAGGGTACCATGTTTGTTTTATAATGCAGCCGGGTACAGCGCACGGAGTTTAGTATTATTAAACTCCCTCCCCTCCCCCCCCCCCCAAAAAAAAAACTTTCAATACAGTGAGGCACCAGCGCCAGCTGCATGGTTTGAATTGCAATCGTTAAACTAAGAGCAGAATGCTACAGAGAGCAGAAGAAATAAAACCGAATAAACCACATGCAGCATGACTCGACGTAACAGAGTGAGCGAACTTAACGATATGACTATTCTTAAACAAGAATAGAGATAATCGGTCCAGTACAACGGATGTTTGGTTTGATAGAAAACTATCAAAAAGAATGTAAGGTTGCTGAGGAAGTAGACGATTAATTCAAGGCAAGGCTCAATCCTAATTTACTTCTTACATATTAGGCATCAGCCAGAATTTATCCTTCTGACTGACCTTGTAGGCTCCTGGGATCTAACCTTTCAGTTCGTCACGTGACTGGCTACCAGGCGCGATCCGGTTCTAACTGGCTTAACAATAGGACCCATTTCTCACCCAGCTGTTGGCGCCGGACCAACTCTCGCGTGTGCACGGTAGTTAGCGGCGCGCCACAGCTACGTTATCGGCAAGGTGCACTACGGAGTGCTGGATCCGTGAGTTGCGTATTGCCGTACATGTAGGCGGATACAAGAAGAAAGCCGCGAAAGACAAGAGAATTTTTCATTGACACATTTAAAACGTAAAGAGCGGCGTAAAGCAGCACAAAGCAGTGTTATTTCGTCAATCTTGGTCTGCCCGAATTTCGTGCGCGCGGATGGTCCAGCCTGTCACGCGGCCGCTGGGGCAACACGTTTTGGGGAGGGGGGGTGAAGGAACAAATTTTTTTTCAGTTCTTTCAGTCAAACCTCTGCAGACAGGCTGCTGCTTCTGTCACTCGCG
>JAHWFP010152084.1:0-18343 GCA_023313725.1 Lithobius niger | reverse complement strand
CCCCCCCCCCCCGAGCCGCATTGTCACTGCCCTTTTCGGAAGAAATGCCCTTTTTTGCCAACTTACTTGTGAAAAAAAAATAATGCCCTATTTTGCTTTTTCTGAACCGATAATGGCGTTACAGCCAGGGAAATGGACCAAAAGAGACAGTGACAACCAAGAAAAGGGTAAAAAAAAAGGGTAAAATACGGAGTGAAGAACAAAAACCTATAAAATTTACATGTAATTAAAAAAAAAAAGTTTGACAGGCATAAGATGGGGTCATTAACGGTAGTAAAAAAAAAAAGGGCAGAATATAATTTTCACCTATTTAAAAAAAAATCAGCATCCAACGATCCCCCCCTCCCTCCGGGGCCGAAAGTTTGTCGCGTTGGTTCCATCTATTCCTTCCCAGTCCGTTTTCCCGGACACGCGTCACGAATTGCCCCCTACCCACACACCACACCCAACTTTCACTTAGTGACCTTTAACCCATATCGTCTATCCATTCGTCGCATTCTCCATTACAGCCATATCTTTCTTCCACTTTTCACCAACCGGTGGCGCCACGATTCGAGTTTCGCCAACGCCACCGCCGATCCGACCTCGCGCGGGCACAGCGTTTCTCAGCACGAGCGTTCGCTTTGGGCGACTCGCTCGCTGTCCGCCGACTTTTCCCGTCAGCTCATTCGCGGGCAAAACTCCGTTACGCGATGAACGGCCTCGTGTTCCGGCCGCCCGAAAGTCATTTAGAACACACGTGTCCCCCCATCTGTGGATTGTTAAAACCCCAACCCCCAATTCCCCAACTCCTCCCTTTGAGGATGACGTCGTGGATGTAACTGGATGGTAAGTGACAGCCCTTTTTAAAAATTTGTTTTAAATCGTGTTTGTGACAGTTTGTTGTAAATCTTCACGCAAGTTTTAGAGTGTATTGTCTGACGAAGAATTCGAACCACGGTTTATTGAGGTAGGTCGGTGGGAGATTTTTTTCTGATCGTCTACCGCTGCCCCGTTCCCTCTCCACACAAACTTTTTTCCCCTCCCCCCTCCCTCCTTATGTAAGACACAGAACTGAAATGGAAGAGTGACGTTAGTTAAGGAAACTCGAACTCGTACATATAGAGGCAGTGCAGTACATTTATTTTAAACAGTTTCTTAAATTTTTAGATATTGTAGAAAGCGTTATCAAACTGAAGGCGTAACAAACTTTACCGAGTCGATCTATGCATAGGCCCACACCAGCAAAATACAATGCAACACAACAGTAATCAAAGGGAAATTCATTTTGACGTGCTGGGTAAAACCACCGAAAAACTATAAACCACACTAAGAATTCATACAGCTTTTATTTACAAGTGTCGACTATGCTTTTTCTTATTTTTGCTCTAAAAACCAAGCTTGTACCAAACCTCGAATGGTGGGAGGGGGAGGGGAGATCTAATATGACGTTCCCTTCCCCCGCCCCCAACGATGTCAAGTCAGGTGATCAAATGTTTTTATAATTCATATGCATTTTTCCCGACTGACGATAAAATGGTTCCTTGAAACGAGCGCACGAATTAACGCGCGCACGAGCTAATTTCGTATGATCGAGTGCACACTACCAGAATGTAGCGTACATCGATTTCACTAGTACCGCTTGCACTACGCTGTCAGAACTGTGAGGTGCAGTGCTTCGTTCGGGAACGATAATCATTCAACAGTCCCACAATGAGAACTGCCTGAAACTCACTGCCGGAATATAAGAAGAATGGAACTTGGGCGATGCGCTCGATGTACATGCCCTGGTACCACGACACCGACAAGATTCGTAATATTTTTTTTTCATATCCAACCCCGCAATTCCATTTCCTTGTGTAAATTAGGTCACGGGCTAAAATTGTCCACTTACAGACGCGAGTTACCAACATTCGCCATATATCGTACAATAACATCGAGAGCAACATCGTGGCTGAGCGGTGAGAGCGCTCAGCCTGGTTGCTGGAGGCTTGTGGATCTGGTCGAACTCTTGGAAAGGGGACCTTGGCAAAATCCCCGCCAGGACTTCCGGCCAGGGTAGCGTGAGAGGCTACCATGCTCCTTCAGCGGCTATGGGATGTATTCTGGCTAATTCTGGACAATCTTTCGGCCCCGACGATGATCGGAGGTTTCCCGGATCGAATCCCCTGGCTGGCACCTCCCTTTACCAGATTATTACATTGGTAATGTTCAGAATTGAGCCGGTTCAGCCATACAAGCATTAATTACTTCAAGAAGACTCGTCAAAATTTCATTAAAAAAAAAAAACGTGGTTGCGAGGAAATTGTTACAAATGTCACGAATGATAAAAAAGAGGGAAGAATTTCAACTCTCCCGCCATCCCCCCGCGTTGTCAGCAACAACTCCACCTTAATTGTGGAAATCGTAATTATGTCAGTTATGGTTTTTTGTCATGGTTTTCTCCATCTTCTCCCCCTCCCCCTACAGTTCTGGCCAATTCGACACCCAGATTACGTCATCGACAGCATGTGGAATCCGAACAGCGCGGTTAATTTAGTTTCCGGGTGGGTAAAAAAAAGCACTTGAATTCGTTAACAGCACTCCAGAATCGCCCATTAGAACATGACTACAACAATTAACCTTGACCCACTGTTGTAAAAGTACAAAAGTCCTTGGTCATAAAATTAGCAAACCAAGCAGTTACCACAGGCTGCCAAGTGACATTTCTAACCAAGTTTTGACGTTGCTGGTTTAACTTGGTAAGATGCTGGGACAACGCTAAGGAGGGGGAGGGGGGGCCCCATTTTTTGACCCCCGGGACTCCTCCCATCAGATCAAAGTCAAACAGTAGGCATCTGACAAAACGAAGTGCACCTTTAGTAGCAAAAAAAAATTACTGTAAAATATTCGTAAATCCTAATCTAGCACAACCGGAACATCGCCATTTATGACAACCTTAGTCGTGACTGTGAAAGTTATAAATCAGCAACGTTTTTTCAGCTGGATTTAAAACATTCCAAAAAAAACCAGTTAAGAACGTTGGAAGGAAACCGTTAAGAATGTTGGGTGTCAGAAGGAGAATTGCAAGGGCGCCATTTTATATATATTTTTTTTTTGGGGGGGGGGGACTGCGATACTAGAATTTTCGGTTCGCCCCCCTGACTAAAATGTCTGCCTCACTGCCGCCTCCCCAGTAAAGTGATTCTAGCGTCGTCCCTTGTTAAGTTCTTCGAAATAGAGAGTGCACAAGTGACCATAGCGGTAGTGATCTGACGATGATCTGGTTCGCCAGTTCGAATCCGGGTCATGCCACTCCGACGAAACTTAAGTGCATAAAGGTGGCTTACTGTACTACGTTATTGTAATGTATATTTTTCGCTGATGGCTTATTTCCAATTTACCTTTGTTAGGTCACGTTTGAAAAGCAATTACAATCCGCATCAAATTGTTTCACCATTTGAAGTGTTGATGTTACCTGTTCAAAGTTCCCTACAGAAATTATCTACACTGAAAAAAAAATTTAAAAAACTGCAAATTACCAGTACAAAGAACTGGTAATTTGTTGTCAGTTCTTGTGTATCGCAAAATTACGGTCCAGACCGTTAAAATGTGTCACCCGTGAGGAAACGAGTCTTGCTAAATTCAGCCCTAGGACATCTTAGTTGTGTTTAAAGAGAAATGTGGCGTAAAATATTTTTTAAAAACGGCTCACGACCAATAATCTGATTTGTGATTGAACAGTAAAATACTGACCTTTTTAACATTGTACGTAACAACTGTAGAGCCGGGCCGTTATATGAACGACCGGTAGAGTCCAACTTTAAGGCCACATTAGGGAGGAAAGGTGGGAGGCCAGTATGGTTCTGGAACTAGCACAACTCTTTTCCCTCACCAGCTCTCTACCTGCCCACCCTAATGTGGGGTTAGAGCTGGTTTCTCCCGTTCGTTCTTATAACGGTCCAGCTTAAACATTAGACTGTTTCGCCGTTTTCTAGATACTTCCTCAAGCGTAGATTTGGTCAAGTTCCCTGGTTCACTGTATTTCTAACGACCGATCCTTCTGATATTCAGGAAAATTGAAAATAAGCCAACAGCGAAAATCATACACTAGAAATAACGTAGTTCAGTAAGCCACCTTTATGCACTTACGTTTCGTCGGAGTGTAAGGCGCTATGCAAGTGATCTGGGGGCGAACCGGGTAGCCGGTTCGAATCCGGATCATGCCACTCCGACAAAACGTAAGTGCATAAAGGTGGCTTACTGAACTACGTTATTTCTAGTGTATGATTTTCGCTGTTGGCTTATTTTCCGTTTTCCTTAATATTATTTCCAGCGATTTATGTCTATTTATTCCTTCTGATATTCCGCAGGGTTCTATTGTTGGTCACATATGCTTGAATTACCTTTTTTTTAAAAAGACTTTCTACTCTGATTTTCCCTTTGCTTTGGGTTTGTTCACTTTTCGCAGTCGATCTGAAGTCTACTGCATTCTTCAGTTAGGTTCAGATTACTCGATCATCATGCTGACCTAAACTCCACCTGTCCGTTGGGAAAATAACAGTGTCATAAAATGTGTCTCACAAAGTTCTGGCCTTCATATAAACTCGAAAAATAAGGGCAACCTCTTAAAATGTAATGCTGTCCTTTCTAAAAATACCTTCAAACTTCATATAATTTTTGTTGATGATAATCTTGACGACAGTGGCAGCTTAGTTGTTAAATCTTAGTGTGGAAGCTTAATTAGTGTGACAGCTTACCGGTTAATGCAGTCGATATGTATAAGCAGAAGACCCAGTTTCAGTTCCAGGAGTATGTGACGCGTGAAATGTTTTCGCTTATAGTTGATCGCACACTGCAGCACACTGGATGCTACGATGGGTGTTCGGACGTTAAAATCTTAAAAATCTTAAAAATCTTAAAAATCTTAAAAATCTTAAAAATCTTAAAAATCGTAAAATCTGTAGAACATAAGATTTTTCTTTTTTATTTCTTTAGGACTACTGCTGAATTGATTTTTTATATATTTTTTTTACTATCTATCACACGAAAAATGAGAAAACGCGGTAAACCCTCGCACCACAAAAAAAAAAGAAGATATTCGCGTGTAGGTGGCAATGGCACACAAAAAAAAAAACACAGAAAACATTCTAAATAAATATAGATTAAAAACAAGGTATATAAATCAAAATAAAAAAAATCATTTAAATTAAATTAAGCAATGAAAAAAATTACAACAAGTAACAAAAAGTAACAATAAATTAAACACAGGGTGGCCCATAAAAAATGCTCCACCTGAAATTTCTCTAAGTCCAAGATTTTTTCTAAGTTTTTGAAAATAGGGACCACTTTTCTGGATCCATATTGCTATTCTGATCCCGAAAAAGTAGGTCCTATTATTTGAAATTTTTGAAAAAAAACAAACATTCGTGATAAGCATGTCGGGCTTTGGTATATCAGGGCACGTTTATGCGTAGACTCGCCTTTCCATTCTCGCAGCTAGAAGCTAGAAATATCTGAAATTCCAACATGACGGTGGTATTAGCTCTACCCGCTCGCGCCGAAACCATCAATAGTGTTAGTTCAGAAGTGACTATAGGAATGGTTTCGTCTGGAGGAATTCCTTATCTTATTGTCACGGGTTATACGACATAAAGAATTTACTCGAGCAATATCTGATTTACTAATCCGGGTAACGTAGTTACCATGGCAACGACAACTTTGCCATCGCGATTAAGTTCTAGCTGCGTGAATGCAAAGGCGAGTCGTTGCGTAATCGCGCCCCATAACCATCTGAACAGAATGCGTTTGTTAAACAAGTTCAGCCCTGTAGATTCCTTCGTTAAAGAATAAATGAAGAACTGTAACACTTGTTTACCTCTGTAGATGTTGACTTTACCAATTGTCGGTTGCCATACGACGTCTAAACAAGAATCGTTTTTCAGTATGGTAATCGATCATTTTGAAAGAAAATTTATTACCGTTCGTTGTACAGATGGCGGATTGGCAGAAAACCTAGTTGTTTAGAGGGTGAAAACGAATGACCACGTTGCTTTTTGACCGTAATAACTGACGTTTCGATTTTGAAGTTTAATGATAGGATCAAGCATTCATATACGTTCCAACCCAGCATAAAACTGAGTATTGAATGGGTGGTAATCTATATATTGAGTTGACCACAGCGTAATAAAAACACTGACCAATTTCCTAAACTAATATGACAGATCAGTGGCTGATTGCACTCAATTAGGGACCGGTCATTACTTATGGCCGGGGAGGAGGGGGGAGGAAATGAAAATATTATCACCAAATTTTCGATGAGCTCCCCTTCAAAACACGGAAAAAATTGACCCTTCCCCCACTCAAATTAAGGTTCAAATTAATGAGTCTCCCCCCCCCCCCCTCTAAAACCCTAAAAAAAAATGCGCTTTTCGTATGCCTATGGAGACTTTTTACAGATGATTTCCTGTACCCAAAATAAGTAATACACCGCACAGACTGGTTGAGTTAAAAAGGTTGAATTAAAAATGTTTCGTAAATCACCAACGGGGAGGGGAATGTCAAGAAACTTGGGTGACGTAATAGGAAGGGGCCATTGATTGAACAAGAACCGAATGACCTTGCTGAGCTCTCTCAAGGTCATGCTATTGCTAAATCCTTGCCTATAATCCACACACATCATGCGAATAAATTAGAAACTTTTAAGGAAAAAATCCCATACGAATACAAAAAAAAAAAAAAAACGGAACGAAAATCAGCCCAGGATTGCTGGAACTGCACAGCATGTAAAACGGCTGTTGCGACCCCCGACGTCAGGCAGCCCCGTCCTACACTTAGGTGCGCAGGGAAGCATTGTAAACCACCGGTGTTCATTTAGTAGGGTGGTTCCTATAATTTTCGTTTGATTTTAATCTTCCGTGCAGCCGAAACGGCTGGAAAGACTTTAGCAACGACTGCCCGTCCGTCGCCTTTATCAGTGAAGGTGAAGTGGACTTTTAAAATATCCGGCAAATTACAACATCGCTAATTTTATAGCTAATAAGCTTTCCCTACGTAAGTCAATGAAATAATAACATTTGATCGTTGCATTTATCCACTATTACAGGAAAATCTGCAATCATGAAAAAACAATAAATGGATTTCATTAACGATACACGATTGCTTCATTTAAAATAAAAAATAAAAAATTCTCGACACCGTGTTGCATGAATGAATAGGCCTACTCTCGAACCCAATTTTCCGTTAGCTGTTACTAACGAAATTAAAACGGCAGGTAAAAATTAGGCGTAAAAGCTGACAATTACGTCTAAAATCTAAAATTAGGCCTAAAAGCTAACAGATTTTTAACCAGCAAATGTGATTGTTACTACTTCTAGATTATACCATAATAGAGATCGCCGTTGCTGTGATAGAGGTGTGCGCCTCGACATATTCGTTAAAAAAGTAGCAGAAGTGGCGACAATTGGGCAGAAGACCGGCTGCAACTAGGTTTCGATTTCCGGCCAGTCGGTCACCGCACCAACAAATGCGGGGATTTAAGCCCTAACCAGACAAGAAAATTTGATACGAAGCGACGCGTCATTACGTGCCTACAACGTCAAAATTGACGCATTCGCACGGTTGGTGTTGCGTTTATCGATCGATTTTGACGACTTTCTTACACCATGCCATCGCCAATGGAGCCCAAACGAAAGGTCCGATATATGGAACGAAATTTGATACATCGCTTGAAACTCGCACAAGTATTGTTGAGCTGGAATTTGCCGTAAAATCGACCAATTATTACGGAAGAAATTACCCTTTTTTGAATTTATCAATCTAACACTCACCATTGCAAACTTGGAATCCGGGAATAGTTAAGGAATTCCGACGAAGCATACACCATGCTGCTTGGTGACGAAGTGAAACACGCTTCAAGGCTCCGAAAACGAAAACAACAATGGTGGTAAGGGTGCATTTATGCAACGACTCGCCTTCGCCTTCTCGCAGCTAGAAGATAGAAATCATCTGAAATTCCAACATGGCGGCGGTTTTAGCTCTACCAGCTCGCAACGAAGCGAGTCAATAATTGAGTTTAGAAGCGGTTGGGAAAATTGTCTTGTCGGGAGGAATTCTTTATCTTTCTGTCAACGAAGTATAAGACTGCAAACATTGGCTCACACGATGTCGGATTTAGCTAATTCAGGTAGCGTTGTTGCCATCGCAACGACGCATTTCCCAACGCGATTAAATTTCTGCTACTAGAATGCAGAGGCGAGTGGATGCATAACGCGCCCTATACATGGTAAGTGGACGGAGGGAATGAGAAAGGGAGGAATCGAGAATGATTTAAACGTGCGGAATTAATTCCATAATGTGGGCCGAACTTGTCGTTCAGGAAGAGGAAGCATGAAAAACGTGGCCGGCTCTACTTTCATATTTGTTTGGTTTGAAATCAACCCGTGAATGAACCGTTGCCATGCTCAAGGTTCTCATGGTACGGTTCGGCCTCGACAACAAGATTTGAATTTTTACATGTTAAAACGGTATTTGCCTGGCGGGGCGGGCCGCCGGCCCGCTCTGATGTTTATTAAGTGTGAAATCGAATTACGCACGAAACGTGGTCTTGGTCGAGGTTGTTACGCGTGCGTGGGACGGTCTGGCCAAAACAAGATTTGAATTATTGTGTGTATAATCAGTGTTTGCCCTTCACCGTCCCCCTCTGTTTACGCTGTCGATAAACACGCTTCCAGAGCTGGATACCAAGTAAACCTGCTCAGGGCGGCTTTATGCAAAGGCAGTTTTTTTTTCGCTCACTAGCTTTTACTTGGTTAAAGGCACATAAATCCCTCCGTTCTGGCCGCTTTACTCTGCGTCACCTACGCTAAAATATAGTTCAAACGACCGCAGCGCGCATTGCTCTACGACACTAGTCATACTCATTTCGGGGCCGCTGCAACGTGACACATCGTACAACCAAGTCGCAAACTTGAGCGAAGGATTAATTATCCTTCCTCCAGGGCCGCGGCTTGCCAGCGATGTGGCGGGAGTTATATACCGCTCGGACCGAGCCGTTTCAAACAAGCCTAATAACATTCACGCGCCACTACTGACATCTGCATCGTACCCTTAGACCAGCAAATGAAAGGTAAATCAGTTTACATAAAACTATTTCCGGTAATGTATCGAGTGAAACTGTTAAAATATACCGGAGGGAGTTATGTGCCTTTAATACTAAATCTGCTGGCTGTTTCTCGCCTTTACCGGCGCATGCGCCTTTCGAATTGTGTATAATGACCATGGCAGCGATGCGGGCGCAGTTCTCCACGTGCCTCGCGACACTGTAAGGTTTGACCGTAACGTACCATTCGAACACGTAATGACAGTTATTAAGTAATTATCTGCAATTATGGGTTATTACCCCGTTCGACAAGAAGGGACTATTGTGATACAATTGCCAACCGTAGAACACTGCAAGAAGTAACAACTTTCCCACGAAGACAAAAGTTCCATTCGTTGCAACTTTATAACTTGGTTTTTGGCGGGAAGCAAGCTATAATTGAAAAGAACGTTTTACCGCCAGAGACACTCGCAAGAGGTAGCTACAAGCGGCAGAGATGCTCTTTGCCGTCTTGTAGGACAAATTCATGTTGATCGATGTCATGTTGTAAACATTCTTGTTGTATATAATGCTGAAGAAGAAAGAAAATTGGATCTCTGATTGCAAGCGTGAGTCGACCCATTGAATTTATAACACAACGTACGATGCATATGGCATGATAGGATCGATTTATGACAACAAGAACAAATTTTTTACTGCAGTGCCAAACGACGGACTGATTTCTGATTTCGATGGCTTGTTTTCGATTCGATAACCCCGAAATGCACACCATGTTGGATTTTGAATTCTCGCTGCGAGCAGCTATTATTCAGGAGAATTGGAAATAAGCCAACACCGAAAATCATACACTAGAAATAACGTAGTTCAGTAAGCCACCTTTATGCACTTACGTTTCATCGGAGTGGCATGACCCGGATTCGAACCGGCTACCCAGCTATTTATTTCAGCTATTTATCCGCCGTCGTCTGATTAGGGTTGGTTTACGCAAGGGCAATTTTCTCGCTCACTATAGTTTTTGCTTGGTTAATACTAAATCTGCTGGCCGCTTCTCGCCTTTACTGGAGAATGCGGCTTTCGAGCTGTCTATACGTAGTAACCATGGCAACAACGCGGACGCAGATATGCTGCTCGTGCCTCGCGACACGATGCAGGATGCATGCAACATGACAGCGTCGATTTATGACAACTAGAGAACAATGCTTGCTACAGTACAAAACGACGGACTGATTTCTGTACTTCGGCATTCGATGGTTTGTTTTCGATACGATAACTCAGAAATGGACGCCATGTTGGTTTTGAATTCTCGCTGCGAGCAGCTATTTATTCTACCATCGTGAGAATACTGCGAGGAGCTGTGCTTTATGCGAGAGTAGAAAATTTTGGAAATAGCGTTAAATGACAACAATGTTGTAGCAATGTTTTAAATTACTGTTGCACTTTGTTCTTTATTTGTATTGTTAGTTATAATACATTTATTTTGTTATGTATTGCAGCATTCATTTGCAAATTTGGCGGCCGACATGACTGAGTGACTTATTTACTATTTCAATGCGGGCCTCGGGAAGCAAGTTGAATTGTTTCCGCGATTGTTGCCACGATACAGAAACAATCCAGAATCAACTACTCATCGAGATGACGCATGCTAAATTCAGAAATACGCTAATGTGTTGCCACCAAATAATAATCATGGGACAAACCTTCGGCGGAACCTAAACATAAGTATCCATTTCTAATGTTCCGTTTTTTTTTCGAAAACAAAAATCGGTGGACAGTGGACACAAATAAAATGGAAGCGAAAAAAGCCAACAAATTAACTGAGCAAAAAACGGCTTCGCCGTTTAGGAGAAAAAACATTAGAGCTCGAATCCCCATACTTACAGCCCTGAAGGTACACGAATAATAACGGATTAGGGTTCACTCGAACGCAACGAACTTTAATTTGAACTTCAATTCGCAAAACGTAAACCCACCAACACACACAAAATAGACGCCATAAACAGCAAAATGCTACAAAATTGAAAGATAAAAATGCATACACAAAATGAACACAAATTATGGTTCAAATTATAGGTCGTTGCGTTCGAGTGAACTCTATTCCGTTTTTATTCGTGTACCTTCAGGGCTGTGAGTATGGGGATACGAGCTCTAATGGTTTTTTTTCTAAACGGCGAAGCCGTTTTTTGCTCAGTTATTTAGTAGAAACTGGAAACCAATCGTAAATAAATAACGGTTGACTAGCAAACAGCGTTCGGCGAGCGAGAAACCTCGTTGCACAATGCACCCTTAAATTCGTATGCAAAAAAAATTGGTCTCTGCATGGAAGCTTATTCAATATTGGTTAACAAATGTCAGTTTCGGGGACCTGAAGAACACGACTGGCACCTACGACGCGTGGAGCCAGCTTAGCACAGGATGTACTAAACTATAAACTCCCATGATGGATTGGCCTGTATCTATTAGAAAAAGTTCTGTTACATTCGTAAGGGTCTTATAAGAGGGATACCTGCGGAGAGTGGTTCGTTCCTGGCTAGTTTTGGTACGGTTTTATAGTGTCCGCGGCCTATCTTGAGTTCTCCGCAGAACGAACACAGATAATCGATTGTACGTTTTCAGTAGCAGAGTGCCTTGTTGATATCCAAGATGGTTACAAAAACAATGGCGGCCATCGGATTAAAGCCACACCATCCAGGAAGACGTAGCCGCTCACAAAATAGCGCCGCGCACACAATAGGATGATTGCTGTAAATGAAATAGGAGCAGCTCACACCTCAAAACGGCTGTTTTCGAGTTGCATCCATTTTCCTTCATATAGTCGAATTCTCCATTCTCCTTTTCTATTCAAAATTAGTTTTAAAATAGGTCCATTACTGCGTTCCGACTAAAGCTTGGTCATTAAACATACGTGACGTCAGAGTCAGTACCATAGCAACATCATCATAATACCGCCTTCGGAAAAGGGCAACGACACTTTTATTACAGATAATCGCCATTTCGCCATAACCTTTCACATTTTAAAGTTCGTCTATATCGTTTGTGTTTGTGCATTCATTAAAGAATTCCGACGTGAATTAGATATGTCTCGATAGTTTTACTTTTAGATTTAGTGATGCGTGAAGTAACTCGAGGATTAGATAGTATTTTTTGTCTCTTCAGTTCGCATGTTTTAAATGACTTGCATCCGCGGTAGTGTTATGTAAGAAGAATTGTTAGAACTGTTAGAAACAGGCGACACTATACCGTGGATACAGGTCCGGACTGGCAGCCCTGTGGCCCGAGTGCCATGAAGTTTTAAAGGCTCCCGCAACACATTGGGGGGGGGGGGAGGTTACGAAAGCTTATAAGGGACCGGTCATTGTTTTTGCCCCCCCTAGTAACCATGAACCACAGCTTTTCTAGAATGTTTATTGATAATATGCAGTGGGTAGTAGTGATACTGACAGCTTCAGAGACACGTGAACACTCACTTCACGGGTTCCCCCCTCCCCCGAGAAGCTGAGGAGTTTTTAAAAGTTTTATCTGCTGGCAGTGTCATTTTCGAGGTCCAAAATTGGAACCACCCCTCCAGGCAGAAAATATAATGATGGCCGATCGACAGCTGGCCTTACATAGTCCAGCCATTTAAAGACGGCTATCGGGGAAGGGACCAGATTTTAAGACCAACCAGGTAATTCCAACAAGGAAAAAATTCATCAGCAACAGAAATTTCACTTTTAACTACAAAATCTAAAAGGGCTCACCCTTACGAATCTACGGGAGAGCCCACGTGCCATTGGCGCCCTGTCACTATGCCCAGTCCGGCCCTGATTGGAGAACGGCTGGCTCTGTTGCAGAATAATTTACTTTTATTTTCGAATTTTGAATTGAATTCTTTGTAAGACTAACTGGAAGGCCGGGCCTGGGCATAACCTTGGCTAGGAACCTAACAACTAGACACTTGTCCAGTATTGGTGACGCAGCCACGACACGAAATCAGGAGCCAGGTTTTATTAGACAAGCACCCAAACCAGCACTGTTATCTGGTAAGCACGTAAGGGAACAGGTGTGTAGGTCGGTAGTTAGCAATAGGTAAGTGGCTAGCCTTCAACTAGCGCCACGTACATACCCTGCATTCATTTTGTTGTAATTATGCCAACATTTAACGATTTTTGCGTTCAAATAAAACATTTGAATTACTACTTCGACTGATTTTTCGTGACGCTGTTTCAAGACTGTCAGGGATAATTCCATCCCTGGTACTTGTGGTTCACAGTGGTTTTCCCCACTTGTGGTTGCCACAACTTTCTCATGTTGAATTTGACTGTAACAATGTACATTGTTTAGATTAACTCTCATGACCTCCGTAATCTGATGGTGGCAACCCGATGCTAGCGATCCCTGGGTTGCTCCGTTTGTTAAGTCGCGTAGGCGCATGATGGTGCATGTTGTGGGTTTTTGTAGGGCCAAAGGTCGTTTTGGAGTATTTTCAGAAGGTATGTTTGCTGGTTGCTCTTAAGGCGTTTTCTTGATTGGGTTGTATTGTTGAGAGGAACCTTTGTTTGTGTGGTTGTTTTGGATACGTGTTTAGGTTACGGTAGTTTTTAAAGTATTTAGTGTAGTTGTTATCGCATGGTTTCCAGACCGCTTAGGCTCAATAAAAAATCAATCAATATGACAACATGCTCAAAACAACGGTACACTGAGCACAGGTTTTATTTGATTGGTCTACCCTTCTTTTTTTTTTTTACTTGGCTAGTGTGGTTACCGGTGACAGCGAAGTTTGGCCTAGTGTGTTTTCCAATGTTTGCAGTACTGAACCATTGACTTTGGACCTTTATCCCCTCAACTAGGGTGTTGTGGGTTGCATCCGACCTCTGGTATGATTGTAGGGGAATCCATTAATTGCCAGTGTTGATGTTGTCCACCAGGTAATGTGGTGTTTATTTTCTAAAGTCTTATCCCTTTTGGTCAGTAAAAGAAGTATTGACGGTTTTGCTCGTTACAAGTTTATTCCTGTTACTCGTGACGAATTACCCTACACCTCTGCACCAGCGGGAGCAACCATGAGTTTCGTTAAATAGGGGGTGAATTGCATGCAAGAGATCGTGTGATCGAAACCGGGCTAAGCTCCCAGGCCCACACTTTGGTAGTGGGTGTGTGGCCGAACAAGCAAAGGACAGTAGTGGTTATACGACTTACTTTTGCTTTCTGGTGACTATGATGCCAATGAAATCCAGAATCTCCGTTTATACTTTGCTGAAGATAGGCAAACTAAACAGGGGGCATCCCGTTCGGGTCCTGACAGAACGCAGGGGACTCGTTGCCGTCAAAAGAATTAACGCTCAACACCGAGACACCTTTTTCTCCCTAATTTCTGTGGACATGACATTTTACATCCAGGTCCTCAATGGCCCAATGGCAAATCGAGTAGGAACTCAATTCCAATCTGACAGCGATAACATTTCCCTACCATTTACTCTCTCCAAGCAAGAAACCTGGGTTAATGACTTATGTGTTTCAGGAGGGGTTAGTGAACTTGATAAAGTTCCGAAAAGCATAACCCCCGATGTGACATTTAAGTCCGCGCGACGACCAACAACGTTTATTGTCGAGTTACCAAGATGACACGATTGATACTGGTGTTACTGACTGCAGGACAAAAGCGATTCAGGCTACAGCTTATCGGGTTTGTGACGAAGGTTTTCAAAGTACCCCTGATAAGGATCAGGCCGTTCAATCGTGAGACATGAAAGAGGTGACTATCGAACAACTTCTAGATGCTCTACAACCAAGGAGGGGTCAGACAGGTATGGACAGTTTTCATTTTTATGTCCAGAGACAGAACAAGGGTAGTTGCTTTAACGTACCCACCTATAAATCTCGCCAAGACATCCCGAGAGTGGAGGGGATTCATCTTGCGCACCCCCAACGTCAAATGGAGGGGACCACGCCTCGTTAACTTTCTCA
The DNA here is from genome assembly GCA_023313725.1 of Lithobius niger. NCBI lineage: Eukaryota > Metazoa > Arthropoda > Chilopoda > Lithobiomorpha > Lithobiidae > Lithobius > Lithobius niger. Next base: position 3,342 of record JAHWFP010152084.1, on the reverse strand, counting down.
AAGAAGGTGGACACTGTCCTACCAAGGATTACTCAATCCATATGCCATGTCCTTTGTGTTCTCACTTCTCAATACCCCTTCCTTATTCCAACAATACATCACCTTAATAGACGTTGAGTAACTGTGTTAAACAAAACAGAAAGCCAAATCGGCTCGAGAACGGTTAAATAAATACGGATGCAATACGGATGCAATGAGAGTCCATTAAGGTCCGGTGCTGATGTTGTCTACCTGGTAATGTGGTGTTTTTTTCCTAAACGATTGTTCTTTTAGTCAGTAAAAAGAAGCTGTAAAAATAGACGTTGTGAGTCACAACGTTTGTCACAACACCTAAGTAGGCGTGGTGTTTTACAACGCCTGTAATATACGTGGCGTTTTACAACGCCTACAACGCACGCCGTTATTGTGTTATGCTGTAAGTCGTCTGTCTTTGTTTTGTTATTTTGAAAAGTCGGTGGGACGGTAACAACCGATTGGTCACCCTACAAGCCCACGGGGCAAATGAGGATCACGAGTCAAGAAGCTTGTCCAAACACACCGAATAAACGGGGATTGCAATACATGTAAATTCATGAATCAAAATAATTGAAAATTTCGCACAGGGCAATTCCCTTACCCATATACCTGCCACTCACACACGCTCTACTGATCCGTGTTTTGTCCCCAAAAATCTCGTCGCAGACCGAACAAAAATATTTGCTTGCGGGGGTAATGAATATTATTTTTGGTATTTTAAATGCTCGAACCGAACACCGATAGCGCTTTTGGCACTATTTTCCTCCTTGCTTTTGTATAGTGACGACAAACGCCAGTTTATCGCCCGCCAAAATCCACTACAACATCACGGTCCGTCCTATCCAGATAAAATATATATACGAGCACGACGACCACTTTATCTTTACAGCTAAGGCAGTTTGGTTGTTTTAAGGCATCTTATAAATGCGATAGAAAAGCTTGAACGTCGTTTGATCGGTAAACTTTATTCGCCTGCCACCGTAAAAGTCACCATTAGTCACACGGCATAACGTGTTCTTGTTGATGAAAAGATGGGAATAATGTTGATATTGCCAAATTATTACTAGCAATGTCAGCAGCAAGACATGGTGAATTGTTTCTTTCCCACTGCTAAGTAATATGAGTTCGACAAACTTCTCGACAAAAACTTACGACGCACGTAAACCTTTTAACTTAAACCTACTAAGGCCAAAAAAAAAATTGGATCTTATTACTAGCTTTTCTGTTTTTCATCTGGTAATTGCAGAGAAAAAATGAATCTTATCAATTTGGACGAAAATAAATGTGATATCTCCCCAAAATAAAGTGTACTAAACAAATTCAAACAATTTCAAGGCCTAATTGACGGTTACGTCCCGTTTCGCCAAATCCCGTTTCGCCAAAAAGAAAGCAGATTAACAGCTTTTGCCTCAGGGGCCAGTCCCGTTTCGCCAAATATCGTTCACGAAATTTTAGCCACACGAAACATTTAAAACATTTAAACACGAACATTTATAACGTGATAATGGTCCGACATTTATAGATAAACGCCCGGTTTGCAGAATCCCATTTTGCAAAATAATTTGTTTCAAATTACTTGCCTCGCTCACGCTGCCGCGCTCGCTGCGGCTAAACACATAACATCAGAAAACACAACTAATCAAACATTACTAACAATTAGGCATGCCGTTTTAACTTTTGCAATGTTACATTTTTGAAGAATTTTTTGATTCTGAGAAACGGGATTCCGCAAGACAGGAATTCCCGTTTGGAAAAGGTTAACCGTCACGTGTATAACTAACTATTCTTATAAGAGAACCTTGGCATTGACGTACTGACGCCCAAACATTCTAAACAATTATATTTAAAGCGCACAATTTTCCGTCTATATTGCCAGTTTTCGAAACGCTAATAAATCAACTGGACTTACCGTATTCTGCCACTGCTTGTCTCTGTTAAATGTTTGTCTTTTAAAGCCCCATTACATAGAAATAAGGTATTAAATTTCGTGTACGTAAAATTTCGTCAAATTCGTTTTGGCGAAACGGGATTTGGCGAAACGGGACTGGCCCCTGAGGGCAAAACTGTTAATCTGCTTTTTTTTTTGGCGAAATGGGATTTGGCGAAACGGGAGTTCACCTAATTGACAGACTCTTCTTTTATACTCTTATCTCCTTACGCGGTACCTTCCAAACATTAATTTCTTGAGTATGGTTGTTGGTGGTACCTTTCTGGGCCCCTTACCATTGTTGCCATTGGTAACAAACCTATCTTATCTATCTATCTTATCTAATTAATAACTTCAAGGAAGCCAAGGTCTTGGAAGTTTTCTTAAGAAATTGTCCCACACGTTTGGCGATGCCATCGGGGACCACTGTGTCCCTGGTAGGTCTAACCTTCGTGGTAAGGCATTCGTGACCCTAACCGAATACCATCAACCCTTCCTCTGCAGGCCGAGCCATTGTCTTCGTTTCCAACTTTTAGATTCTTTAACTTTTGTAATTTATAATTTTTTTAGTTTTAACATCGGATGACAGTCGGTGGCCACCAGGTCCTTGCCATTCCGGTTACATTTGCAACAAACTTATATTATTATTATTCAAGCCCTTTCAAGGACTAGTTAACAATTTCAAGGAATCAAGGTCTTGAAGTTGTCGTAACAAATTCAAGCACTTTCAAGGACTAATTAACAATGTCAAGGAATTGAAGACCTTGAATTTTCTCTTAACAAATTAAAGCACTTTCAACGACTAGTTAACAGTTTCAAGGAATTGATGTTCTTGATTTTTGTCTTAAGAAATTTAAGCGTTTTCAAGGACGTAACGTGTCTCGTGCGAACCCTGTGCATGTGGGAAAATTTAAATGAATTAAATAGTGGGTTTAAATGCTACCGTGCAGACAGACAGACAGACGGGCACCATCACCTAACAAGATGTCCGTTGATCTGCTTTCCACTGCTCCTTAGTAAAAATCACCTCGCAAAAATATCGCCTCACCAAAAAAATCGATGAATCCAACATTGATGAATCACAAACAAGACTGCAATATTACCTCTAACAATATGAAATTTTCAGGGACGGCGGGAGGAGAGGAAGCCACGCCGCCTCTACCGGTTCCGAAAGAGAACACGGCCTCTTTTTGCCATTACTCACGTTGATAAGTGAGATCCGGGAACCATAACGTTCATTATTCACTCCCATCACTCTTGCGTTTCCTTATTGGGCAATACGGTTCGCACTGCTTTTGTGATATATCTCTCTCCGGCTATCAGTGGTCGACTTTTGTTATTTATTTTCTACGTCTGTAAGGTCAGCCATTCAGAATCAATGTTTAATTCATGTCTGTCGA